>JAMKCH010003551.1:0-37929 GCA_023653785.1 Ophioderma brevispina | reverse complement strand
ACATGTAGTATAAATTTATATTAGAGGTGCACTTTACAATATTTTTGAAAATACCCAGTCAAATGATCATATTCCCCTTTTTCTTCTAGGTTTCACACTGCTGCACAACTGTCAATTAAGAAGAAGGATTTGAGAAATCTGGAAAGTACTGGTGAAGAATTGTGCAACGTCAATGTAGCGGGAAGTGTTTGGGAATCTTTACCATATAACCATCAAAATAATACGCATATTTGTTGCACCGTTTTGTATTAAAATAGCTTCAAAAATTGCCATCGATGCCTGGATTAGGAAACACCATGTTTATTGAGTTATCGACTTAGATCCCACAATCAGTGCATAGGACAACCGCGGTTTGAAGTCTCATTTTTTAGACAAAACCAGAATACAACCAAAATTATCACCGGCGACACTTGACACCGATTGGATTTTATTGGGTGCACTGACGTAATCCTGTGTAAATTTTAGAATTTCATTCGGGCAAAAATTATTTTTCTTAAAAATCTAGTTTTTTCCACGTCTTTCTATGGAAAATGGGCAGTATAGAGGGCGCTATAACATACAACGCTAGAGTTTGTTAAGGCCTATATGGCAAGCTTTCCCGCAATGGATTTGCCTGATTTTGCAGAGATAATAGCTTTTGCATATTTTCCTACTTATATATAGTTTGTCCAAAATTGTGTCGCCATTGCTTAAAATGTTCTTAAAAGTAGACAAATTTGCATGGGGTCAAACAGCTGTGAGGAGGGGGGTTGGAGCAGATATACCTAGAAGGGGTTTTGTCACAAGCCCAAATGAGCCAGTTTTTTTCTTCCGTCCTTTTTTGTGCATCCGTCTCAATTTGCATAGACCCTAGTGGAAAAAAACACACCTTGTTAGAAAAGGAGAGATGAAATTGTATTTTTATTTTTGAGTTGAAAAAGGGTATGGTGAAATGCAGATTATTCTTTCTTTACACTTGTTGGGGACTTCTTTGTTGTTTGTGTTCTTTTGTGCCCCTTTTTCCACCAAGTTTTCGGGTCTTTTTTTCTGATGACTAAAAAATCCTCTGCAAAATCCTCTGCAAAACATGAACAAAATAAGAACACGAAATGTCTGCTGCAATGTTTAGAAACTATGCACTTTTTTTTTTCTTTTGGCAATAATGAGCCCTTTGGTAAACTACTGCAATATCTCAGTAATTAACAACATATTTCTGCACATCTACTTGCTATTTTTAAATTTTTTGTTTGGAAATTTGACTTTGTTTGAAAGTTTTGTTTGAAAGTTTGAGGTGGTTTTTTTTTAAAGTTTTTTGTTTGAAAATTTGAGGTTTTTTTTGTTTTTAAAGTTTTTCTGTATCAATGTTCCATTTTACTTTGCACACTGTGGATGGCAAGAGTGGCCGCACATGTCTCCACCATGCAGTGGAGAGGCCTGATTTCTCCATCTTTCTTGGGCTCCTATCCGATTCCGAGCAACGTCCACAGCAGTCAACTTTTCCGGATCACCCCACTGCCACATACGAGCAGTCTGGATTACCTTGGCGTGGCTCTCTCTCTTGGCCGCTTAGCAAATACTTGTTCAGAACTATGGAGAACTTTTCTGGGAACTGGGTTCCGATGAAGAAGGAGATGAAAGTGGAGAAAAAATGGAAGAAATGGTGAAGAAGATAAGGTTACATTGGAGAGAGAACAAAGACGTGAGGAGGATATGGGAACTCTCTGGGAAGACCCCCGCTTTGATCCTCGCTAAAAGTGAAAGGGTAATTATCAGGTTTTTTTTTCATATTGGATCTGCTATCTCTCATGTATTTGCCAGGTTCCATTCCTTTACTAAAGTAGGAAATGTTTCACCATGCCCTTTTTTCCATATTGCCTAGTGACTAGATTCCTGTTTGCAGATCTTCGGTTAGAACAAACTTTAAAAAAGTTTCACTTGTCTTCTATTTTAAAATATAAGAAGTGAAATTTCATCCACTTTGAGACTAAAATCAATGACAGCCATAATCTTTACATAGGCTCATTATATTCAAAATTTTTCATAAATAGCCAAACTAAATTGGGCCACACTTGTCGTCTTTGATGCTTTGTGCTCTCTTCAGTGACCTGTTTTCTGTTATCTATGGCCAAAAATCAACTCGCAAAAATGCAAAATGATGGAATTTTTCATAAAATGCTGACTCTGTAAGAAGCCATTGCTACGTATCACTCTGGACTAGTAGTATTCCTTAAAGTGGCTGTGAAGTCATGAACTTAGTCAAATGGCCAGTTTTTAGTTTTTTTTTTCATGTTTTAACGGCATTAACATGTTTTCTTTCCATATATTTTAACCGAATCTATATATATTTATTTTTTCCTCCTTCTCAGATTTTGTTCATTTTACTTTTACTATGTTACACATTTTGACCAAAACAATCACAATGGGCTGAACTGCAAAGGGTTGGTAATTTCGCGTATTACGTCACTACGTCGCCTTGCTTATTCGGGGCGCGCGATGTAATGAGCCCATCAGAAAACGCCTTGATGCATCGAGTCGATATGACGCACACCCATGGTAACTTGTATGCAATTGTAAATGGTTGCCCACGTGAATTGCTTTCGCAACAAATGGGAATTTACATTTTCAGATTTGAGCCTCATAATTGTTGAATTTTGATCATAAGTATCCAGATGAGCAATTGACCTGTGCAAGAAGCAGTGTTGAAGAAATAGAGATGACACGCTTGTGGTTTGGGAGTATGAAGGCTATATTTTGTAGCGAAATGGGGACAATATTTGTCCAATGGCGATTTTCTCTGTGTTCACTTTCGGCGATAATTCGTGATTTTCGGGTCCAGTTACGCCGAAATCCATATTAGTAACAGGTAAGAAATGACATGCATCGTATAGAGCATATCAACATCTATGGTCGGTATTTTTTTTTAGTTTTTTTTCATTTTTGGTTAAAAATCGTATTATGTCAACCTTTGAACAATCTTGGTGCGTTGCGTTCCCAATTGAAACACCCGGGTTTGTTGTTTTGTCTTTTTTTGGCAATAATTTTTGATAAAATAGTGCAGAATTTTGAAAAAAGGGAAATAACCGACCCTAGAACTATGACTCTGTAATACAATTACGAACAAGGACATTTTTATACATTTCTATATTCTTTTATAGGAACCCAAAAAAAATGAGTGAAAATCCTCCATTTTTATGATTTTCCAAAAAATACGTATTTTGGGGGAAAATATATCATATTTGGATCCTTTGAGTCATTTCCTTCTCAAATATGTAACTTTTATATATGTGTGGAAACAACAATTATAAGATACGGCAAAAAACAGTTACTCCTTTGAATCCTGACTTTCACAGCCCACCTTAATACTTTAGCCCTTTTTGTGTCACATGTCTTAATGCAGGAAGACACATAGTGGTCAATTGGTCCACTGTCTAGCTGAATGTCTGTTGTTTTTTGATGTCGGTTGTTGATGATATGCTAAAAAGGTTTATCCCTTTGCATGTATTATTTAAATCCGCATAGCTCATTAATTTAAACCAAACTTGATCATAGGTACAACGAGGGATCCCGCATTTGTTGATGACGCCAAAGGTCCACATACCAAGGTCAAAGGTCATGTGAGTCAAGTTTTTGTAAGATAGGCCTAAATATAAAATTTGATTTTAAATTGAAAAGTTGAATTCAATTGGAGAAATTCCCATCGAAAACCCAAGCCAAAACTCACTAAGCCTATCCGTAACCCTCATAATAACCTAAACTTCTGAATTCCAACTTATTATACACTGAAAAGTAAATATAAGGTAAGTGGTATCAAATCACATATCCTCCTTATATGTATGCAGATTAGCAAATTATTCTTCCTTGTGCTTCTGATAACTCAACCATGTCTAATGCTTACCTATCAGATGAAGATGGGTGTTGATGGTAACTCCATACAGCTGTTGAAGATGATGCAGCAGAGCCAGTGAAAGGCAAAGAAATCCATAAATTCCATAGAGGCCCGGATACAAATCTCATACCCAGAACAAAGTGCTGAGAATTGCTGTTGCTTCACAGAGCATTGAATACTCTTTAAATGGTAAGATGACTGCAGTGTCTGTAAAATACCTGTACCTCTAGTAGTAGTGTAAATCCAAAGTTTTAAATCATTTTTCCCCTGTGAACGAGGGTGCCAAATTCCCTCACACTCGCAGCAACAACCCTTACTCCCTCCTTCCACAACACTGATACCCAGTCAATGCTTCCTCCATCCTAACCCAACCCTCCTCTCCTCCTCCCTTGCTTCTTCCAGTCTTGCTTGGACATGCTCTCCTCTTCTCAAACCTCCCACCTCCAAACTCAAAAGCCTTCTTAAAGCATGCCTGTCATCTTCCTTTCCTCAGCACTTGCCCATACCATCGTACACTATTCTTCATCCAATCCATCAACTTCACACCACCACACATCGCTCTCATCATGCTCTCTCGCTGTCCCTCCTCCGAATCCCCCCATCTCATTTTCACTTAGACCCCATGTCTCTCCCATACAGCATCGCTTATCTCACACAGCTCTTATACACCATATCTTTCATCTTCATAGGATATCTTTTTCCTTGCAATAACTCCCCACTTAAAACTTCACCCACCCATACCTCATTCTAGCTGTCACAGCCACCTCGTATCCACCACCCCCGCTAACCCTGCCCCCCAGGTATGTGAACTCCTTCACCAATTCCACTTCATCACACAACTTTTCCTCCTGTTCCACCATCTCTACAGCACCCTTCTCGCATCTCCCACACATAAAATCTCTTGCCAAACTAGTAGCTTTTATTACACCCAGGTAGCTTTAGCTGGAAAGGGGGGTTTTGCCATAGAAATTCTGTCGTCAGCAGCGGTTTTGATGCTGTTGATCTTTACAAACAAGTCACTGTACTGCTTACGTCTCCTCATTCAATTTTGATCACGCTTGCACCAAAGGACCACAGAAGGGTAATTACACTGCATCTGGTGTGAAATGCATACCTGTAAGTCAAAGGTCAAATATGCAGTGAAAATGTGTTTCTATTCTTTATGACCTTATCCACTTGAATGCCATGTACAAACTTTCTTAACCTCCCCACAGCTTTTCCAAACAAGTTCATGTTGTGGTTACTTTTGTATATAAACTTCATAATTGTGGGGCCTGGTGGTAGCATTTTGAACTAATTTGCAGCAATAACATGTAATTTACAAGCCTTATATTGTTTTTCACATCAGGTGATCTTTACCGAGTCGACAAGGTAGCAAGACAAAAGCTAGGAGGTCTCCTTGATTCCTATACTTCTCCCAACCATGACTGGAGAGGCGTGGCTGAGAAAGTGGGTCTTGGGAACATGGTCAACAACCTCCGTCTTTTGGAAAGCCCAACAATGGTGCTGCTCAAACACTATGAGGTAAGTGTTGCTAGATTCCATTCTGAGCATTCAAAAATACTCTGTTGTGCTTAGCCTTTCATCAAGGCATTGCACTTTATTTTTGGTTTGCTACAGTCTCTGTCAAGGCTGTGCTCTAGCGCCCTCTCACTGGGATCTCCTACGCATTGCCTTCCGCATATATTTGGTGTATTTCATTTTTGTGGGCCGCCAGCTATAGCTGGCAGGACCACTTAGCAATCCGTTGTGCGTGTGTATGTATGTGTGTTTGTGTGGATGTGTGTGTCAAAAATTGTTAAGTTTTTTTAAAATTGACCTCAATTGAAAAGTTTAACTTCAATTGGAACCAAACTTCTGTCATAGGTGCACAAAGGGATCCCTCATATGTTGATGAGGTCAAAGGTCATGTTGAAAGGTCAAAGGTCATGTGAGGTCAAGTTGAAAAATGGGCTAAAAATGTAAAATTGATCTAATTTGAAAACTTGAAGTTCAATTGGAACCAAACTTTTGTCATAGGTGCACCATGCGATCCCTCATATGTTGATGAGATCAAAGGTCACGTGCTAGGGTCAAAGGTCATGGGGCGGCCCACAGCTTATATTCTTTGAATATAGCGAGCGCGAAAGCCGAGAACCGCGAAATTCTAGTTATTTTTTGTTTAAATCTTCTGTAACTATCCTGGGAACTGATTGGGCTAGGTAAATGACACCCATGCATGTAATGGCACCTGGCGTATGCATTGCAGTCAAGCAAATGTGATACTATCGTCTGGCAGCATTGTTTTATGTATTTGGCGGGCATTTGAATTGTGGTTAATTAAAGAAAGCTTTGACAGATAATTTTGGCAATTAATTAGTAGGTACATTACAGGGGCTCAAATTCGCAGCGGCATGCGAGAATCTGATTGGATTCCCGCAAAAGGCTTTCACGGGAATCTGCAGATTCTCGCCAAAATCTTCTCATTTTCAAATCGACAAAGAATTGAAAGTTGTAAGATTT
Source organism: Ophioderma brevispina (assembly GCA_023653785.1). Lineage (NCBI taxonomy): Eukaryota > Metazoa > Echinodermata > Ophiuroidea > Amphilepidida > Ophiodermatidae > Ophioderma > Ophioderma brevispina. Next base: position 31,562 of record JAMKCH010003551.1, on the reverse strand, counting down.
AAAGCACATACTCTTAATATTAGACCTTAAATTGTACTAGTAACTTTACTTAAAGGTCCATGGCCCGATCGCTAATAGCCTCGTCCCCAGAAGCCCCAAATTTACCGGAAGTGGTCGACATTTTGGTATCAGAGGAAAGCTACTATTTTTCTCATGTACCCTGTGAAATCTTAGAGCCAAAGGATGTTTGGTTCGGAAGTTATGAGCGAAAATGTGCCCCATTTTGGTCGACCAATATTAATTTTACACAGTATCTAGTCTATGGGACTTATAAAATGACATTTTTAGCTCTCGCATCAAAACGGATTGAAATATCGGCGAGAAACTTTACAGATGGGGTTTTGGAGTGAAGGCCAATCTATCAAGATGAAAACTTCATATTCTTAAATCGGGCCATCCCCCTTTAAGGAACTTTTTGTGACTAGAAATCTGAAATCATTGACTCTCTGCACTTCACTCGAGTGCTGCTGCTATGATAAAAAAATTTCATCACAAAAAAAATACTAGTAATATAAACTGAAATTGTATTTGCAATTATTTCATTGCGATACACCTGGATGAGTCCTTTTGATTGAATGTTAGTCTACGGGAAGAATTTTGTATTGTGCCACCACCCATTGAAGATGTTGAATTTGGCAGCTTCAACGGTATAAACTGCATGTTGAAGGATGTGGTGGCAGAATACTAAATTCATCCCCAACTAACCAGTTTGCAATTATTTCATTGCGATTATACACCTCCTTTCTTGACAAAGTTCACGCTAGCCCCAGCGCTCAAATTGTTTTGTAGAAACAATTATTATTTGGAGAATACTTGGAGAAAACTCTGATCATTTTTGCCGGTCATGTGCGTTTAAATGCCCAGGTCTGCAGGGTAAAAAATTTGTCTGCAGATGCAGATGTCAACAAAACAATTGTATTTACCATAAACCTCAACGCACCAAATTGCGATTTGCTTTTACACGGGGTTATTTTTTATTATTGCATCATTTATATTCCTAAATCGTCCACTAAATTGAGAAAATATGCATTGTGTTCGGATTTTTCATTTTAAATTATTTTTTTCCCAGTAAGTTTGCAAAATCAAATGAAACTAAATAATTAATTTAAAAAATATTCACAAAGGATTGTGGGTATAAGCATGCATGTCAGGGTATGTGGTGAAAAAAATAAGCATGCTATCAACTGATTGGGTGGTTGGCTATGGCTGTAAAATAAACAATACGGCAAACAGCTGTACTGATACGATGCGCGGATGTTATCTCATTACAAAGTAAGCTTTTTATCGATACAAGGGAACATCGTCAATCGTAAAATACGACCAATTGACCACAAAAAATGCAGGATTTGAGTAGGCTTACGGCAAGTATTACACAAATCTGATTTGATTCCAGCGGACAGAGTGTGGCGAGAATCTTGCGCGAATCAGATTCGGGGATTCGCGTCGGAATTTGAGCCCTTGCTACCCCAATGTAATGACCTCATAATACTTGATTGACACATTATGCTTGCACAGAACTATGCCCTCTGCACGAAGACCACTTGCTCTGCTCGGCGACATGAGCCATAAACCGTCCTGTCCCAGTGATGGGACAAAATTTTGAGAGATCTTTTGACACAAGACTGTTCTGCTACTGCGGAGCTTACGGGAGGCAGGAAAAAGGAGTAAAGGACAATTTTGACTGCAGGTGGTTAAGAGAACATAGTTTCAGAAAAATCACAATATATGCCTTTCAAAATTGGGATAAAAGTGAGCTCATTTATAGTGTACCTTGGCTACTTAGTTCCTGAATATGTTAGTCTTCAGTTGTCAGCTTACTCAGGTAAATAAATCCTGACACCACTACAAGCCATGAGCAATGACTTGTGGTACGCTAAGAAGAACGACGACCAGTTGTGTAGCCCGGTAGATGTTCCAACATTCCAAAATTCAATCAAATTGAGCCTCTAACAGGGATGGATACAACCATCACAAAAGTGGAGGCTGGAAGGAGAGGACTCACCTCACTGGCTGTGTCATGCATTTACTTCTGTCTTGTGGTGTTCTTGTCAATATTTAGCCTTGTTCAAGGCACTCTACCAACTTCATACACTGGTTCACATGTCAGATACAAATAATGTCACAGATCATATTAGGCAGAAATCATGCGAGGAGTGGAGCATATTCCCCCTCCCTAAAACTAAAGAAATAGCAGTACCATGGCAAAAATTCATTTTATAAAGCACCTAATTTGATGGTTCTAATTCCACCTGGCCTTTGTTCCATGCTTGTAGCCTTCCAATAGCAAGTTCAATAAATTCCACTCAGGCAGAGCTGCTCCCTGAGTAGCAATAACCACTGCACCTGACCACAATAGGTATTTGTGGTTTTATACCCAGACTAGCAGGCTCCTAGATCCAGTGTGCACAACAGACCACCAAGGAGTATACCAATTTTTTTTATTGAATCTTTCTCTAGACAGGTTAGCCCCTTCAATGCTAAAGCACTGATTTCAAACCTACAAACACAATGTTCAAAATAATTGAGAATAAATGTCAATAAAAAAATTAGCAAGTTTGTCAGTTCTTAGCATACAGCCTTGAACAAGGCTAGGCAATGTTATGCCTAGATAGGTTGTTTTATCATCACAAGAGGACTACAGTGGGATTAAAAATTACTTGGACAGGAGATAAGCACACAGCAACAACCTACGCCGAGGTTTAGCGCAAACTTCGACCAATGATGCATCACGGAATGAGGTGTGATGTTCCTCCCGGCGCATGCAGTCCATGCGCGCCTGTGTTTGTTTCTGTCCAAAAATTATGTATCGGACTCTAGGCTTGTTTTACTCACCACTATGAAACTATAAGCACTGAAAATGAAAAATACACGAAAAAATTCTGCACCTCGGAAAAACTCTGAAAATCTCTGAAACTACTGAAAGTACACTGAAACCAAATACAAAAGAAATTCAACACTGAAACCACGCTGAAATGGCTCTTTTGTTATTCCTATGCAACGATATCCATAATTACCATTGCACATTAATTAATATACTGCAATGCTTCAGGATTCCTAATCACATTGAAATGGAATAAACAGCGCTGACAAACATGAGCATGTTATTAATTCACATGAAAATGTTGTTAATCCCTTTGAAGAAACACTAATCACACTGAAAAAATAACCTATAAGGGACTGGCTAAATTGTTATTGGTGATTACAGACAAGGTGATGCTCATTATAGAAAACAAACACCCACTGAAAATTACACTGAAATGCACTGAAACCACCTCTGAACCCTGGCTTGAAAAATTTTCAGTGTTACTCTTTTCCTTTGTCCAGACAATTTTCAGTGATTTTCAGAGTTTTTCAGCGTTACTCTGTGATTTTCAGTGTATTTTTCAGTGGTATACTTTTCATAGTGGCAATTGGCAGATTTATATAATGTACACAACTATATAGGTCATTTGATTGCAAAAGCATGCCAGAAAGGGGGTCGAAGGGATGTCACTTTGACCCCCTTCCTCTCTGAAAAAAAGAAACAAAATCTGCCCCAATTTAAATGTGTAAGTCTTCATACTCCTGGCTTAGTTTACTCCAGTCATACACCAGGTCCAACAGCTAAATGTATCTGATTACATGCATGACTGTGTTTTGGTATGAACAGTGAGGAATGTATTTTTGATATGACCTATGTTTAAATGATTTACTTCCAGGAAATGGATGGGACCATTGAAGAACTAATGGATGTATTGATAGAGATGAAACGTCAGGATGCAGTTCATGTCTTGAAGCAGTGCTCAGAAATCAAACCAGGTAAACTCTATTTACGGTTGTTTCACCCTATAGATTTTTTGACAGTACTATAAAACATTAAGACAATGACCAATGTTCCCACGGCATCTTTTCTGTCAATCATTCAGTCTCGACGGGCCCAGTAAATGGCGACAACCATAACAATTTGCACTTAAGATTAGGTATACGTGGATTTACTAAGGCTAATGGTTAAGGTGATTATAAAAATGTCAACTTTTTTAGGTAAATCAGGTGGAAGAGATTGTGGATCTTGAAATGCCTCTTTAATACTCTTTAAAGCAATATTAACACATTTTTTGAAGAGCGCCCCCAATTTTCAAAATTTGATATTTTTGCTGAGTTATGTTGGTAATTGTCTTCGAACTATACCTGCACACGAGAATGCTAAAAATTGCGTATTTATCATAAAATAGCGATTTTGTAATTAATTAAAATTGGGATCCCAGATATGGACTTAACGGCGGAGCTGGAAATGCTACGTTTATGTCCGTCCATGATGAAATAGTGCCACCTCAAGAAATAACCTCTAACTTGACTTGCCTGAACCAATAAACAACTAATGGATGAGCGTAGATATGTACATGGCGCTCTTTCCCGGCTATTTCACATTGGAAGGCCGTTTCCAGCAGCCGTTGAATTATTATCGGGATCCCGATATTAATTATTCTAATTACAAAATTCCTTCGTTGTGACACATAGACATTTTTTAGCTTAACCATTCACAGGTAAAGTTAACTAGCCCGTTACCAATGCAACCATGTAAGAATCTCAACATTTTTGAAAAATTGAGGGCGCTCTTCAAAAAAATGTGCTAATATTGCTTTAATTATTCAGCCTATCTTTGTCTTTTTTGTCATAGGAGGTAAGCACGAGATGAGATGGGATTCAGCATTCGGGACTCTGGAAGAATCCATGCAAGATATGAGTCTTGCCAATGCCTCGTAGGAGTCAGCCATAGAAGGATTCACAAAATAAATGGAATGCTACAATATATTTTTTGTAAATAGTTTGAATTTGATTTGAAATTTTTGTGATGTATATACAGCCTTTTCTTTGCATTATCTGCATCAATGTCTTTAAAGATGTTGTACAGTTAGAAAATGGAGTTAGATGTCAAAGCTTATCAAGCCAATGTCAAGATCACTTCTTGTGGAAAAAAAGATGTACTATTATTTATTAACTGGTTTCCATGATGAAGATGCAGGCATTTTCAAGTTTTGATTTGGAAATTCTTCTTACAGTTAAGCAGACATGCTTAGACCTTATTAGGAGCAAATTTTTGCCTTTTTAGATTGTTAGGAAAAATCTGGTTGACAAAATTGAGTCAGGTTATCCAAAGAATTTTAGACCTAACAGGTGGCATGTATGGCATGTGAAAATAGCAAAGACATTATAGTCAATAAGCAATTTGGTTGGGGGGTTATTTCAAACCCCTGCATGTGCACTTAACTATTTGTGGTAAATGTAAGGTCTGGAATGTGCGTGCAATGCTTATCAAAAATATATAAACCATTCATCTTTCCAACTGATCACAATACCCATTCTGGTAAGTTACCTGTAGAGCTGCATGAGAAAGCAAATCAACAGGGTAGTAGCATAATGAGAAGCAAGCAGTCTTGGCAGGCCAGCTGGTTGTGCTAGAAGGAAAGCAGGAAGGCTGAGCTTCACTGAGAAGCAAAGCAGCAAGGCTTGAGCTTCTCTAAGAAGCAAATCAGCAGGCTGAGCTTATGAGAAGTAAATAAGCAGGTTAAGCGTCACTGCGAAGTTAATCAGCAGCTTGGAGCCTCCACTGAGAAGCAAAGCAGCAGGAGGCTGAGTTTCACTGAGGAGCAAAGGCAGCTGGCTTGAGCTTCACTGAGAAGGCAATAAGCAGCCTTTAAGCTTCACTGGGAAGCAAATCAGCAGGCTTGAGCCTCAGGCCAGAGCTGCACTGAGAAGCTAATCAACAGGCTTGAGTTTCACTGGGATGCAAAAAAGCAGGCCAAGAACACATGAATCTTCTTAGTCGATTTGTCATGACCTCTTCTTCACCTTTGACCTCTAAAAAGTGGCTTTTGCCATTACAAGTTGAGGCTCTCATGTTGATCCTGTAGTAGTGACTGACAATTCATTTCTACAGAAAAAAAATAGGCATTTTTAAAAAATAACCTCTAGATTACCTTTGAACTCATATCCTGAGCATCCCCCTATGTGACTTATTCCTAAAGGATCATTTTGAGCAGTGACAATGAATGTCCATCTATTCCTGTGCAAGGATTACTGAAACAGCATTTTAAAATGTTGCACCATAACCTCAAGTTGACCTCTGACCTCTAATCCCTGAACACCTCTATAACCAACTCTTTAAGGACCATTGTGAACACTTGGGCAAACAACCAATTTTTCTGCAAGAAGCATTTTCAGTGTTGAACACAATGATCTCAAATGACTCCCAAGATGACATATTATGATCTATTATCCTTGATTCACTGTTTAACACATTCAAGGGTTATGCTCAGGAACTTTTTGACAATACACATTCATATCTGTGTAGGAAGCATTTTAAATGACCCCCTAGGTGATGCAAGACTTTAACTCCAAGGTATGTGTGAGAAGCACTTCAGATATGTTGACAGACACACACAGACAGACAGACAGAACAGCAGCTTGGGGACACTGGACATAAAGATAGGTACACTGATCAACACATCCCCCATGATAGGCTCTGGAGATTGCATTGCTGAACTAAAGTTATATTAAATAGAAGTCATAAAGGTCTAAAAGACATTCAAATTGTTTTGATTTTCTTTACAAACTGGCATATAATGATTATAAAATATATAGATATTAAATTGAAGCCAGTATATTGCATTTTGAGATTGCTACTGAAGGTCAAATGAAGCGGCTCACAAAATGAATGCTTTAAAAACATGAGTTGGAATTTCAAATGTATTGGTGAAAATACACAGTCTGACATTTGTTTTGAGAGCAGGCAATGGCTGCATGAAATGGATAAATAAATAAACTAAGAGTAAATTAGTTAATATCTTTGCCAGAGAGACCATTGCACAATTATCCCCAAACTGGCAACCCTCTATGTACCAAACTATGTATCAGGGGACATGGCATGAAAAAGTGGCGAATTTGGAAAGCTCCTTCCCAGGAAACTTCGGTATTTGGAGGGAAATTTTGGAATTTGGAGGGAAATTGTGCCTTTTTGTACATAAGATCATATACATTTTAGAAAATTTTGCAGCTGGCTTACCAGGAAATAAACTTTTTTTTCATGCCTTGTGGGAGGGGGGGGGGTTAGGACTTGCCATCTTAACAGCAACAGTAATTCCAATCCGCATCAACAACCGGCATGACCCGAGTGCTAGTTTTTTCATAGACTTAACGGTAAGAGGGCACTCTTATGCACATGGGACGGTTAAGACAAAGACTTGACAAAAGGCTTTCTGGTCACGAATATATAAATCTAAATGACCGTTATTGGAATTAATAATATTTTGCAGTGGGGTTAATCACTTAACCCTGACGAATTTTAAAGTGAATAATTTATGCTGACATCGTCATCGTCATAATATTATTGAGATTTTTTTAACAAAGATTTAAGAGATGATTTTGTAATGTCACTGGGACTGAGATGGCTTACGGCGGTCTGGAAAGTGTGTAGTCTGTGTCACAGACTGCGAAAGATATCTAAATTAGTACTGCGCGAGAGATTAACGTTATCAGTCCGGCATAGCGAATGTATGCAAATGAAACTAAATCTCAAATATCTCTGGAAAACGAAGGGGTTCTATGGAGATTTTTGCATCAGAGGGTCCGTTACTATGTTTTGTTTTGAATATGTATCGTAATTGGGTCTGAACCTATAGAACCTAGCGAGAAAATTTAACGTTTTTGTCGGGTACTTCAGTGCTCGCAAAGACGGAAAAGTGAACATGCAATCGCTACGGGCCGCATCCCTTTTTCCCACAATGCCTTTCGGTATTATTCCAATCTTGAGAATTTTCAAACGCTGGTTTCAATTTACGCAAACTTTTTTTTTGAATTTTAGAAACAGAATATACGTACTTACCGGACCGCCGTAGAGATGGCTATAGTAAATGCAAGTAGCAGTTCCCCAATATACTGAAAATCCCCAATGCCCAAACTGAGCAGGTCATGTCCTGCACCCCCTGCTATGTATATAGTTTCTAGGTCAGTGCTTAGAGTAGAAAGGAATTAAGATAAATGATAAAAATAATTGGAACGAAGAGGGAACGGTTTATTCAGGCTTGTGAGAGTTCAAAATGTTAGTGCTTGGGGCAGGGGCAGCATCAGGGGGTGGCAAGGGGCAGTCTCCCCCCCCCCCCTCGCGAGTTTCAAGTTTCAAAATTTAGGATAAACAGGGGGTTTAAGCAATAAATTGCATGAAAATTAGGTTTTTTTAACCTATATGAGTTAATTTATCAATGTTTCGCCTCCTCTATGATGTTTCGCCACTCCTATGATTTTACCCTGGCGCTGCCCCTGGCTTGGGGTGACAATAGCCTTGTGGACTTATGAATGGAATTAAATGTTAATGAACAAGGATGAAATTAGTCTTGTAGTAACAGGTATCTACCTAGCCTTTGTATATAATTTATATGATGCAAACCAAATGCTTTAAAGACATACAGTCACATACAACTCCTAACACTTCGAACATGTTTTGTACTTAGATTAAGCTTGATCATGAGTTTTACAAAGTGTTACTCAGACAACATTTGGTTTGAAATTTGACCTTGTCGGGATGAATTCAGTATTCTACCACCATATCCTTCAACATGAAGTTTATTCCGTTAAGGCTGCCGAATTCATAGGGTGGTGGCACAATACTAAATTCTTTCCATATTGACAAATTTGTAAATAGGGAGGAATGTAGTTTGCATTCTAAAAAGTTACACAGACAGTATTTTATGTTAAAATTGAAACAAATTTTGGAAGAAAAGTAGACACGCTGATACAGAAACAAATGGTGGCTTTGTGCCTATCATTTTCTGTGCAAGAATTGTTATAGTAGTAGTGTATAACAAGTACTGTTTCCTCCATGTTAAGATCATGGGCTAGTCTGTATAGTACAGGTACTCCATTACCTTTGATGTGCTTTATATTGTAATGCATAACTTGCTGTTGCCCAGGTCTAGTAAGAGGTATTTCTAGACCTTATGTGGTACACCTTGTTACAATCAATGTGAACCACTCTGCTAGGAAACAGGGATTTTAGAGTTACTTTTTTAAGTGAAAACTGTACGTTTGATTATTTTCATGCTTTTCATGAGCAACAAGTGGTAAATAAAAGCTAATAAAATATTTGTTGACCCAAAGAGCAGCAAGTTTATCTGGTTAAAACTGTCTGCCACCCTGTTTAATTTGTAAATATGTAAATAATCGTGAAGTTAATGTTGTTAAATTGAAAATCATAATGTGCCCATTTTTGTGTCGTCTGCAAAAGGGCACATGTAGGGTTTGCTTAGGTAGTGTTTGTCTGTGTCTCTGTGGTAAACATGTTGACCCAAATGTGCACCCTTAAGAATTGCTCACTGTTTCCACATATGTGCACACATTTTGATGGCTTTTGCAGGCAGTGGACCTCGGGGAGTGCCCCACGAGTTACAAAAAAAAAAAAAAAAAAAATTTTGAGTGGAAAAATATTGATATTAAACATATTTTCGACTTTAGAATATTTGTCAAGTTTTCGTGATTACGTGCTAAACCTATGGGAACGGCAAAAACGACGCTCTCTTGGCCGGCCCCCCCTGGTACACCTTGTTACAATCAATGTGAACCACTCTGCTTGGAAACAGGGATTTTAGAGTTACTTTTTTAAGTGAAAACTGTACGTTTGATTATTTTCATGCTTTTCATGAGCAACAAGTGGTAAATAAAAGCTAATAAAATTTTTGTTGACCCAAAGCAGCAAGTTTATCTTGTTAAAACTGTCTGCCACCCTGTTTAATTTGTAAATATGTAAATAATCGTGAAGTTAATGTTATTAAATTGAAAATCATAATGTGCCCATTGTGTCACCTGCAAGATGGCACATAGGGTTTGCTTAGGTAGTGTGTGTCTGTGTGTCTCTGTGGTAAAAATGTTGACCCAAATGTTCACCCTTAAGAATTGCTCACTGTTTCCACATATGTGCACACATTTTGATGGCTTTTGCAGGCAGTGGACCTCGGGGAGTGCCCCACGAGTTACCCCCTCAAAGGTCATCTATAGGTCATTAGAGGTCATGGGCCCCAAAATGGTCAGATTTATCGAATTGCACATGTGTTGCTCAATTTCATGACACATGGATGCCGTGGTCCTTGGGTAGTGCCACATGCCTTGGTGACCTTATGTGAACCTTGTGACGCATGTGACTTGTTCTTCATTCACAAACCGTGAAAGCAGACGACCCCCCCCAAAACATTTGGTTTCGGTGAAGCTGTATTTTTTTATCCCTCTGGGCCTAAAAAGGCATGGGGGATTTTGCGACAGCAGATTCCTTCCGTGTGTCCTGTGTTCATTTTTGATTACTCTTCCATCGAAGTATGAAGTAGCGACGCGGGGCGTATACTGCCACTGGGACTTCAAACGTCGCGCGTAGGCAAAGCCACACGCGCTGCAACTGAAATGGCGCACTGATGTATACGCGCGCGTCGTCAACTTCATACTTCAGACAAGACAAAGCAAGGTTTGGGATGGTTGAGCTTTTTTTGTTGCTGTATCTTTTGAAACGGTACATCGGATACTTAAAAATTCCTTCACTACATGCAAGCCTATCATGATACATGCACCCATCGTTTTGACGAAATCATGCATGATTATGCGGGTAAGGTCTGCAATGAGCTAATAAAAGGGTCATTCCTTTAAATTTGTCAAATGCAACTGCCAACATCTGTAGTTCCGTAAGATGTATAATGCTGTAACATGGTGGAATGAAGTAGGTTGAAGAGTTCTAGATCTTATTACATTGTGGGCATACATTGTGGGCAATATTAGGAATGTTAATGAGCTAATTAATATGCATAATTTGCTCCCTGCCAGGGGGGTCTTGCAAGTTTTATCATGCAGTATATTTTAATATGTCTGTTGCTCTTTGTAAATATGTACCTTTTTTGGGGTAAAGCCATAGTACCAAGTAACATTTCAAACCATCCAATCGGTATTATTTGTATCTGAGATTTACACACAGTGTTGGTTCTACGTTGGTTTTGAAAGTGGTGATTGGGTACCGGTAAAATTAATTGAATGCAATCTTGCTTCCAGTTAGTATTGCAAACAAAACAACCGATTAAACTATGTTGAGGATTTAGTGACTCGAAAGTGATACTGATGTGCATTCACTACAGATATCGAGGAATGAATTCAGTATTCTGCCACCACCTCCAACATGCATTTTTTTCCGTTAAGGCTGCCAAATTCTTAGGATGGTGGCACAATACAAAATTCTTTCCATTGAAGAGACTGGAGAGGATACTGGTTGATTTGAGATTCATGGCAACAGTGTTTCATTGTTTAACAAGCCCCTCCCCCAAGGTCTACAGGCCAATTTTATTGGTCATATAGTGGGTTATGTGATATATTTAGCCAATCAGAGACACGGTAAGAAAAGCTTAAAGGAAGTTGTAGATATAAAGAAGGTCTATTTTGATTGGTTACTTAGAGGTTATATCATTGCTATATCATGTAATGAGCCAATCAGAGATAATGTAAGAAAGGTGGTAGATCTGGGGGTTAGAAACCAGTTCCAACCAGAAAAAACAGGCAGAACCAGCGAGTAGCCGCTGGTTGAGTTTTGAAATCGCTCAAGTATAATTTGTTTCTCATCCATAATTTTTGAGGTTTGGTCACTTTTTCTTCTAAAATTATTTTTTTTTTATTTTTTCAACTGTCGGTCTGACATAGACAAACATCAAGCATGTATTGACCTACGACACATTGTATTGAAGCTCGGCAAACTGTACTTCAGGCCGGTATATGCGCAAAATTCAATTTCAACTCAGCAAAAAGCTTTTCGGCAAGATGTACCGACGGAACACAATGTACCGACGGACTATTTCCAGGGATGGTACAGGCCCCTTCCCCCCGCTGGCTACACCTCTGCTTGGGGATATGTTTTTTGGACGCGAGGTTGTAGATAATTTGGAATTAACACGATATGTATAAGAATTTCGGGGTATGAGTAGTTCTTGACGTAAGAGCACATTTTTTTATAATTGTATTTTTATTTTGGTGACGTCTGTCTTTTGAATCCACTCGGTGTTATGTTAATGTAAGCAGTCGACTGCTGTTAGATAAATACTTCTCCTGGAAATATGATTTACAACGGATATTACTACACACTCTACAAACGGGCGTACATGAACTATTTGAGATTAAATTATTGTTCTTTTTTCTCTTTTGTTTAATTTCTTTCTACATGTAGATTGTGTGGAAAATGACCGACATATTTAAGAATATAAACATTTGAATTGTACATAGATACAAAGGTGGTCAAAGACAGTGATCCCGATTTATTGAATTCAAAGAAACTCTCTAGGTTTATTTCTAAAGTTTAATAGTGTTTAGTATACTTTATATACTGAAATCTTTCGCCGGTACCTCAGAACATTTACACCATAAGTTGGGACAGTATGTGAAATATGGTGTGTATATGTAATGGTGTTGTGTCAATGTACATGTATATAATACATACACAGAAAGCTTTGCTGATGATGCCAATAAAGCAGTGAAAATAAAGTTTATGCTTCAGATGTTTTTGTGTTTGCTGGGGGGTATTTGGTACAAAATGGGGTATTGGTGTGCTTCCAGTTGGTAAAGAAATCGACCCATACAATGACCAATTCATAGATATACAGGGGAGTCAGAAAAAAAATGGACCCTGATTGTGTGTGCCAATTTGCATCGTTAAAAACATCTTTGGTTACAACCGAGGAGCTTATTTTATTAGCTTGAATTCGGCTGCAAAGATATCACATATGTTAGATATAGACCGAACCACCGTCGTTTGAATAAGTAGTCGGTTGTGCTCTCTGTTCACGGATTCACATTCAAAAGAATGAAATTTAAAATAACAAAATAATAGCTTAAAAAAAAAAAAAAAAAAATCGCCGCTTAGTTATTAGGGGTTCAGAAGTAATTTAACCCCGCGTAATGCAGTCACAATTACCATTGATCTCCTCTCTATCTTTCTATACACCTTAATCACTAATAAAACTAATTTGAAAAAAACTTAATGATAATGTACATTCCGAAGAGAGTTGAATGAAACATACCATATGAAGAACAACATTGGTGAGAACCTTTAAGAAGGAAAATGCATAAGTTTGTCTTTATTTGTGGCCAAATATGGCCAATTTTTTTTAAAAACTCGTCTACCAAAGGGGGGGGGGGTGGTTACCACCCCACCCCCTAGTGAACTTCGCTCCGGTGCGCTAAAATGCCAAAAACTTTCGTAAAAAGCTTCTAGGTAATCGTTCTCCCATCCTTTCCGGTCATTTTAGCGAAAAAAATGTGAAGGTAGCACCTTTACGGGGGAAGGGTATAGGGGAGGTGGTTGCCACCCAAGGATACTTTATGGTGGGTTTTTGAAAATATTATGCACAGTATGGCTCTAAAACTCTGTTTATGTAAAACTAGCCAATTGCCATCATTTGACAGAAAAACTGAAACCGAACATGAAAATCTGATATTCCTATGTTTTTAGCGCAAAATTGGATTTTCGCCTATTTTCTGTGGAAAATGTCAATTTGACCGACTCACGGACTTGATGACGTCATTGTGACGCCATACTAGGTATGTTGTTACTTATTTTGGTATCAATGGAAAGAGGAGGACCATAGCTATCCACTGGTATCAAAATCATAAGCATCAGGGTCCTTATAACAAATTTTCGAGGGGGGTGGGTTACCATTCTATCCCTCGAAACTGACAGACGGTTTGAGACAATCACGGGTTACCACACTACTCTTCTCGAAACTGACTGATATACAGGTATGTCTCTCTGTACATGGGACCGACGGCTTAACGTCTTCCTCCGAAGGACGGGATATTCTTGTGGTCCATATGCCCAAGTCCGAACGTCCCCCCCCCCCCCCCGAGAAAATCAGAAGTTTTGACTTTCTCCTACACGGGATAAGATTGGTATATTGTCTTTACTCCATGCTAGCTTGGTAAAGTCTTTTTTTAAGGATTTATATTGATTTTACGACAACCACTGAAAATGGTCTTTTGTACTAAAGTAACAAAATAGGCCATAAACAGATAGCAGGGGACTGTAGTGTAAGAGTGTGCGCTTCCGGATAAAATTGTGAATTTTTGCACACAAGCACTTTAGGCATTGATAATCCATAAAATTGATGGAAGCACTTGCCAACCCCCCTTAATGGCCCCCAGCTTTGGTTTCAAGGTTATACAGGGGTCAAAAATTTAAAATGTTCTGAATGCGTTAAAAAGCACACCATGGTGTTTTTTTTTTTTTTTTTTTTTAAAGTCTTTTTTTAAGGATTTATATTGATTTTACGACAACCACTGAAAATGGTCTTTTGTACTAAAGTAACAAAATAGGCCATAAACAGAGTCTTGTGTTGAAAAGGGTTAAAGGAAAAACGCCGACACTATTTGAATACTGTTTTTACATTTAGGCAAAGAAATATTTGCCCGCGTACGGGCTGACTTTTTTTTCCTCCTGGATCCATCAGTGTGACGATTTCGAAAAGTTGTATTTTTGTCAAACTTCGTAAGGATTTAGGATTTTACCTTGGATTTACCTTGGATGCCACACCTCCATCTTCATGAAGAGTATATATAGTGTGGCTGGGTTAAGAAGGCATTATGCCCATTTAAAAACACAAAGAGGATAGTTCCCTTTTAAAGCAGAGTGTGGGCGGTTTGATCCATGGTTCCACTACTCACTGGCTGAAGAACTACTTCCTTATGTCAAGTCTTGGTCTTGCTTTGTTACATTTCTGCTGGTGGCTTCTAGTTCTTGTATAAGTTGCCCTCTGGAAGAATATTTCTGCTTTGATATTGTCTATGTTGTTCATGATCCGGTAAGTCTGGATGAGATCCCCTTGCTCGTCTCTTCTCTAATGCAGTAAGATTCAACCTTTCAGTCTTTCCTCATATGGGAGCTTGTGTAAGGATTGGAATCAATTTGGTTGCTCTAGCTTGAACCTTAAATACTGGTATAATATGGGCTGTCCTCCAATCTTGTGGAACTACTCCCTCTTTCAGTGACTTGTTGAAGATCATAGTAAGTGGTGCACATAACTATCTGCTAGGACTTTTAACAATGATGGAGGGATTTCATCTGGTCCAGTTGCTTTTGAGACGTCTAAGTTGAGGAGGGCATCTCTTACACAGTTCTCTGTGACTTCAAATTCCTTTAGTTTCTCCTCTTCAGATCGTGAAATATTGGCTCTGAGCTGGTGTTTCTTTATTCTCTACTGTAAAGACTGATGCGAAAAAAATCATTCAGTGCGTCAGTTGTTTGTTGGCCAGGTGGTACAATTTCTCTGTTTTCTATCTTAGCGAATACAGCCTCTTTAACTTTTTGTTTGGATCTTACATAAGCATAGAAAATTTTGGAGTCATCTTTGATGTTCTGTGCAACTTTCTTTTCGAAGTCTTTCTTACCTTGTCGAATTCATTATTTTGGCGTCATCCTGGGCATTTCGATCATGCTCATTTCCTTGTTGTTTTTTGCTTTTGGTACTTTCTCCATGCTCTATGTTCCTTTAATGATCTTTGGCCCTTCTTTGTCACCAAAGTGTCTTTCTTTTGGTCTTGGCTCATGGGAACATTGACTGCATCTGGTGTTGGAGTTTGTCTTTAAAGATTTTCCATGCATCTTCTGTTTTGCAGTATTCTAATTCTTCTCTCCAAATTACCAGATTTAGCTCAGCTTTAATTTTGTCAAAATTGGCATTCTTGAAGTCGCTTTTTGGCGTTGGTTGCTCTAACTCGACATGGTAGTTCATTTCGAACTGTAAGGTGCAATGGCCAGATGCAATGGCCTTTACATTGCACTGTATCGTCTTCTTTGGGTACGTTGGAAGCACTCTTCTTACATTGGGATACCTGACAGCATATCTCTGCCTCACTGCTTGATAACTTGTGGTTTCCCAGATATATAGCAATTAGCCATGAAAGACATCCTTTTTCTCTCTTGGCCTACACACTGCAGACTGTCCCCCAAAAAGCTATACAATCAAAGATGATTTTTTTGGCCAACAACTTGAAATTTCACAATTTTGTAACTAAGAAACAGTTCTCAGCTTAATCCTTACAGATGGGATATTTTGATATAAAGCTTTACACCAGTGCCAAAATCAGATTTTTCACATTTTTTCAGGACACGTATTTGAAAATCTCTTTGCACTTTAAGAGCGCCCCAATTTTTCAATGAGATTTTTACACGGCTTGCATCGTAACTGGCTGTAAACTATACATAGTGTGGTTAAGCTCGAAAATGTCTGTGTCGCAAACGAAGGAATTTTGTAATTAGAATAATTAATATCGGAGATCTCCGATAATTAATTTGACCAACAGCCTGCTGGAAACGGCCTTCCAATATGAAATAGCCGGGGGGAAAATTAGCGCCATGGTTAGTTGTCTACAGCTCATCCACTTATGTTTTATGGTTCAGGCAAATCAAGTTAGAAGTCATTTCTTGAGGTGGCACTAATTCAACATGGACGGACATAAACTAGCATAATTGCAGCTTTGCCATTAAGTACAAGCTGGAATCCCAATTCATTTACAAAATCGCTTATTTTATGATAAATACGCATTTTTTAGCATTCTCGTTTGCAGGTGTAGTTTCCTAGACAATTACCAACATACTGTACAAAAGCAAATTTTGAAAATGGGCGCTCTTCAAAAAATGTGCTGTTCTGCTTTTGTCCATTTAAACTGAAGGTTGACTGAGTCTTTTTTAGGATAGTTCCAGCTTTCATGAGACTTTTTGTGGTATAATTTGGTGTCTGGTTCAAGAGTTAAAGCCAATTATCTGAGACACGTGAAACCTTTTGGGCCCGTGTTGGGTAGACGTTTCATATAGAAGTTCCCATTGATGCAATTAGGTTGCCATTCCTTCCGTCAAGCACTACTGCACAAGGTTCATACAGCGCGATGACGGAATTCAATTGAATACCTCTTTGCAATAATGGGCTTCTATATGCAAACGTCTACCCAGTTTTGGAGATCCCGATATCAACAGTTTCATTGAAATCAACTTAAAGACATTCTCTATTTTAAAATAAAATAGAAGGACAAAAGGTATACTGGCTGCCCTTTTGATTACACCCTAAAATATTTTCAAACAACGGGGTCATGTTTTGACCCCGTTTGAGTCAAACTATGCACCGGACTAAAAATGGCGTTTAAATGTTGAACACCTTTTGGCGTAAAAAACGTTTGTGAATGACTTTTTGTGGTCATAATTTTGACCCCATTTTTAGTCGGTGATAGTTGACTTGGAGTTTTTAGTGTTAACATCATATTTTAAAATGTCACAAATTGCCAATAAAATACAATTGTAGCATTGGGAAATTATAATCCAAACAATCGTGTTGTCTCAGCCTTACTCCAGGTTTCAGCAGAAGGTAGATTCATAAAAACCTCCCTCGCTGAAAGTAAACGCAGGCTTTTAAATACATACCATCCTTCCCTCTATACCACTCAGAGAAACATGCACGGGTGTTGCCTAAGGGTTTTTTTTGGGTTATGAACCGCAAAAAAGTAACAAAACGGATAATGTTTGCCATATATGAAAGTTAAATTGTTAATCTAAGTGTTTATAGTCTTAGAACTTATATGTCAGAATTTGAAACAATTGAAAAGAGAATTGGTCATGTGACTGCGGTTGCCATGGTAACCGGCGGGTTAATATTGGAACCGTATTTTGCTAGCTTGGATAACGCAAAACATTCTAACTCAAAAACTATTGATGCTATCAAGATGAAACAAATGAGAAATTGTTTGTAGGTTTAACATCTTGTGAATGAACTAAAACTAAGTTCATACTCAACTGGTAAGGGGGGTAATCCACAGGTTTTTCTGCATATTTTGCCGAAAATTGGAAAAAATAATTGGACTTTCAGTTTTTGTGTGAAAAAAATGCCTTCCTGTCAGTATAATCCATCCATTTTAGTTCAATCTCAAGAACAACATTAGAGCAACATCTGGTCCAAATTTAAAGTCTGTATCCCTTATACTTTTCCAGAAATCGTGTTTTAAGTGCGAGAACTTTGCAAAAAATCGAAATGTTCAAAAACGCAGGCCAAATTCAGATAGTTCTTAAGACTGCTCAATTAATGTTAAATAATTGATTAATTATTGCAAATTATTTTAATTTGCAAATAGACTTTAGAATAAACATTAAAATAAACATTTATGAAAGGTTTTGATAATTTTTTATTAAAAATACAAGCATTTGTGTCAGAAATTCGCCAAAGATGTGTTCAGAATGACTCGATAAAAGCAATAAAATACATAAGAATTAAAAATAAAGAAAAACAAAAGAAATGTTCTGCGTTTTCTCGCATGTCGTTTGACTAAAACTGTCATAACTAGTGAACCGAATGTCCGATTTGAGTCAAACTTGAAGCAAATGAAAGCTTATATTTCAAGCTAAAACTTTAAATGATAAACACAATTTGCCAAATAATACCCTGTATAACCCCAAAAAAACCCTTAAATTGAGTTGAGTTGACTTAATTGAGTTGAGTTAATGAACGAGAAAGTAATGTTTACTTGATTGCTCTTTGTTCAACACTCGTGTCTTCATTATATTCCTCCCTGGCATTTTGGAGGCAGTGGGGAATGGGTGAGGGGAAATTGACCCTCCCCATTAGAGCCTTGTCCGTACATTTGTCCCCAAACTGACTTGTGGTTGTCCCCTTGGTTTCAGCAGTAAAATTCCCCAAATGTACATGAATTTCATGATTACTCTCCCCCTGAGAGGGAGTCCCTTATTTCCCCACAACATAATTTCTGTTGCTTTCACTGTTTGAAAAATAATATATTGATTAGTTCATTGTATAATAATACATTTACTCTGATCTCTACAATATTCTTTTATTTGAAAACAGTTTAATCCCACAAGATGAGACACACCTTAACCTTTATATAGTTTCTTGAACCTGCAAGTGAAACTGGCCCAAGTGGTATTTTATCCTCTGTTTTCAATTGAACAAAATCTCCGGTTAGGGTGCGTCAAATTGCATGGAATAAAAACGAGGATTTAGCTTAGGATCGGGTCTTAAAAAAAAATCAAAATATCTCACAAATATGCAGTGTTTTTATATTTTTAAATTTTTAGTTTGTATATTTTTTTTTGGGGGGGGCAGTCTGTATTCACTACACTGATGCTTATATAGTCAATATTAACATTTTCCTCCAAAACAAATTACATTCAAATAAAAGAAATAAGTCACAGATGGGAAACACTGTTTTTTATTTATTCTATTGTGTTATATTACACACAATAACAATAACCATACACTGAAAAAAATTCATCACGAATGGATAAGTAAAGAGAAAATAACTTGGGACAGTGTTACCTTGCCAGATTTTGTTCCAGCCAACTCACTTAGCAAAATGAACACGTTCAACAAACGATGTCTTCACTTTGTAATGTCCCACAGACAAATTCTCCAGAAGCCTGCAGAAATGCTCTTATGTTATTGAAGAATTTTTAGCAATTTATTTTCGGTTTTGCAGTAAAAAATCGTTTATTTCATCTACAAGTGGGGCAAACATTTTTCCGGACATTTTTGAGATGGCCTTATGTGTTTATGCCGTATACTCAACTGAAGAGCGTTTTCTAAGACTCTTAAATATTTTTTCCGGTAAAATTCAAACCAAGCCAGTGGCATTCTTGTTACGGTAAATTTTGACTCATTTAACTTTTCTACTTGTTTCAAAACTCACTCAGTTCTTTGTTGCCAGCTAGAGATAGATGCCCTAATTTGTCAAATCTCACGTAGTCCTCATCATCTGGCACTTCAAAACTATTCTTTCCAAACAGGTCAGAATGGACTGAGTGAGTTTGGGGAAAAACCTCTTCAATTGTAATTGGAGTTTTTGAAAGAGTAGTGCGTGATTTGTATTGCTAGGAAACTGGAAAATTGCGTGGCCATTTACTGGAATACTAAATAGGTAATAACATAATAAATAATATCTAATATACATGTCTATATATAGTGGTCGGTACTTATTTTGTACTTCAAGCCCTCTAAAACACTGAATTCTTAAAGTGCTAGAGTGTATTTCCTGATACGTGAGATGCTCACACAAAGGGGAGTAACGTTTTATTACGTTTATCACAAAAAGATCATAGCGTCAAATTAAACGCACTATTATAATACCATGTAGTGAAAAAACATATTACTAAAGTAGGTTTTGACTTATATATAGAATGATATAATCAAAGAATTCTAAACCTTAGTAGGGGGTGCATTGTTACACAAATGAAAGAAACTGTTAAATCCTGTTCTCAACCCTTTTGGACAGGTTTGGATTAAAACACCAATTAAGGTACGAACTAAGTATGTTTTTAATTACATATACATGGGGAATTTAATTGGCAAATTTTGTAGAGTGATTCATTGGAGAGCCCTAAAGTTTAAAAATACAACCCGTCTTTGTGAAATAAGGACGATTAAGTAAGCTTATTTTTCCGTCGTACTCGTACACGACAGAAAAATCAAAACATGCTTTTCTATAGGGTCGATTACGACAGTAGTAGTTCAAGTTTCTTTTTCTATTTGTTTGGCAAATCAAAATGTTCTCGGTAGGTGTTCAAAGCTGATCAAGTGCAAATTTAGAGAAATTTATATCCTCAAAAAATCTCGTGTCCTAAGTAGGATATATATACATATTTCTATCCCAACCTACAGTCACCAGTCACCGTGCACCTTACGATGACAACCAAACTGCACAAATCTGGCATACATGCAATACGACTTGCATAATCACGTTTTCTTTTTGGCAAAATTCGTTTCCCTTGCAAACCTCCCAATTTATGTATGATTTCCGCCCCAAAATACAGCAAAAAGCGTAACATATTTTTTCGATGGTTAGTTTTTGGAGGCCGCTATTCTTTTAAACCTCAGCTAAATGCAATTCGTGTATTACTTTGGCACAACATTTGCCTTTTTAGTGCAAAAATGACCACCAGCCAGGACTTTTGAAGCCGGTTATTTTCTTTAACTTGATGTCTACATCCCATTTAAACCGAATTTAACCGTTTTGAGATTCTGATCCTATCGGGACACAACTTAAAGGTCCCAGTAATGCAAATAGAATGATGTGGTTTGTGTCAAGTCTACAAGGTAGGATCGAAAGCATTCAATATTTGGGTTGGTGATGACATCCATTTGGTGTTATCACTGATTTTTCATAGAGTATGACAATTTCAGGTGACTGGTGTGAATCTATTCAAGACACTGACTGAATATAAATAGTTTCACTAATGATGTCACTGGTAGTGTATTCTTTTTTCTGGCCCTGTTTATTGGAAGGGCATGTTCCCATAAAGATTGGAGTAGGTTTATCATCTCATTTCCTGGGACCTTTAAGGGAATTTCTCAATTTGGGATTTCGCATGGAGTGCTTTTCGTCAAAAGCTAAGATAATAATGTCGCGAGCTTTAGAAATGCTGGGTTTTTTATACATACACAAATCACCCACATTCTGAAATATGTACATGTCACATCACATGTGTGAAAATAATTATAGATTTTAACTCTTTTATGATGACCTTTGACATTTGATGTTTTTGTCTTCTACATAATCATATAGCTTTCCGTCCGCGTTTTTATCCTTGTAACAAGACGAAATTAGGTCACTTTTTTTACGCATTACAAGTATTTTTTTCATTGTCGACCCCTGTATTATGTATTCACGGAATGCGCGGATGACCCAACTAATAACCCTAATCTGTTTAGCATTTTTGAAGAACTATTTGAGTGCCGGTGCCAACGTGCCACACTGCTCCTTGGGCAGGCGAGCATCTCGTTCCAATGTTCACGAGCCTGCCGCTACAGATGATTTCGCCTCCCAACCCCCCCAAACCCCAAAACACCGACCAAGATTCTATGGCACTTAAGTATGGGTTCACGCGGAGACAAGTGAAAGAACTATGCACGTCATATCCAACTCACTGTCTTGCCGTAATTAACAATTTAAGGCAAACCTTAATTGATAATAGGATTTGGTACTTGATCGAAGATGTATAAAAGAGAAGGCCCTGAGAGCATGAGCAGATCATCATAGGGGCCTTATTTAAGTAATTCCTTCACCCACTAAGGTTTAAGATCTTTGGTAGTTTAGTATGGACCCTCTATTAAATGCATGTAGTTAGGACTCTCATTGTGTGTCACTTGTCAATAGGCCAATTTAATGTTACACATGTCAATGGCACAAATTATTACTTAGTTGAACACATAAGCTAGATTAGCAACTTTTTCATCTTTAAAATTGAAGCAACTTCTGATTGACCCCTTTAACAAATGGAAAATGACTTTTTTACCATTTTAGCCCTATAACTCCAAAACCATGGTCCACAGATGGTACAACTATACATTTTTTTGAAAAAAATCTATACGGACAACAGGGCCTAGACATTTCAACATATTTGAGTATTTTCAAAGTTTGACCCCTGTGCACCTTTATTGCCCATGAAAAAGTGCACACTATCTGACCGTACTAACTACCAAGCGTTGATATAGTGGGCCATACACCACTAAATGTGTTCAAACCTTTTCTGTAGTGGAGGTGAACTTTATGTTTGACCTGGTACCTACATGGGTAATTTGTGTGTATAGATTGCAAATAATAGTAACAGCTGACAACTAGGCTTTTTAAAATCCATTCTTATAAAATTCTAGTCTCTGTATAAAGCTATCCTCTTACCATTAAAAATAAACCTTGTCTGCCGTCCGACAATGCATCGTTATGCTTTGACCTTGTTGGCTGAATTGGCATGAAGGTAGGAAGGACAGTCTGACCTGTTTGCATGGTTTCGGAGTGACTAAAATGTCAACGGTCATCTAGGGTTCAATTTGCATAAAATGACCTGTGACCACCAAATTGGGTCAAAAGGACCACTGTCGAGCACAGAACAAGTCGAGGTCACAGGTCACATATACAGAGTGTCCCAAAATAAATCAATCCTCGCATTTGGCGCTATAATTTGTCAAATTAACTGAGAATTATTCAAATTTTTTAAAACATATTCGGAATGACGAACTTGTTTTCGTTCCATATCCTGTCCAATTTTTGTACGATACGGTTCACTAGTTTTGAAAACAAGGCTATCATGTAACCCGCTGTCAAATTACCCACCACCTACCCCATTCCAAGTTTGCGTTAGATCTTGAAGCAGTCACACTTGAAAAGTTGAATAAAATGTATTTTAACACAGAATCTCCTGGTACTATCTGTCTTTTTTCTGTCTGATATCTGTATACACGACGGCCTTTCCTTTTCTCAACATACTGTTCAAAATTTCACTGGTTTTCTTCACTGTTTTTTAGAACCAATGCGATTACGTAACGTAAGCCACAAATTACGTCATTCCAAGTTTGACTAATGAATAACACAATAAGCCAATGCATGCTAAAGTATGCATGTGCCTGTTTTTTTTTCTCCTCCCGTCTCTTTCTTATATCCTTACTACTTAAGTTTGGTTCAATTAACCCAGTAAACTAAATATTTTAATATTAAAAACATTTAAGACAACAAGTCTTTGACAAATAAAGGAAATGGTCTCTGTTCACAATGACAACTGACAATTTTTGTTTGATGTACTCAAGTTTGTGTTTTCAGTGGTTTATTGTGTTGTTTTTTGTCTATCAAATGGTCCCTTTATAACATAATTATATCATAATAGTCTTTCAACATCCATTCAACCAGTTCATTTATGTGGTATTTATCCCTCCGCGGCAATTTGGCAAAATTCACGTGGATTTGTCAGACTACACTGAAGATCAAACATTTTAAGTTTGGCGCAATTCGCTAAGTTTACTATCTCAATAGGTTGAGAAAATCTGCCTAGACGATAAAAGAACCGTGGGATAACAATAAGTACAAATATTTTAGTATAACATAATTTTTAAAATTAAATATAATATGTTAATTTTTTAATTTCCATTCATTTGGTTTTTAATCCCCCGCTGCTGCAATTTACATTATTCACGCAGATTTGTCAGACGTGCAGACCGCACTTGGAGATAAAATTTGGCCAAGTCGCTAAGTTACTATTCTAAACTGAGTAGAGCAAAATACCGTACAGACAATAAAAGATCGTTGATAATAATAGAAAACGAATGAACGACAAAATATTTAGTAATTTATTTTTTTAAAAACAGACCGGATTAGTACCAGTAGACTTTTTTAGTTGAAAGACATTTTAATTACATTTTTCAAGTGAACCTGTTTCAACGATATAAGGCAACTGGAATGGGGTAATTTGACAAGCGGTTACATACTAGCTTTGTTTCAAAACTTTGAACCCCCGTATCAACAAATATTGAACATATGTCGAACGGTTCGTCATTCAGAATTGTTTATAAGATTTGTGACTAATTCAGTAAATTTTTAAATTATCGCACCGACTGCGATGATGTGGCATTTATTTTGGGACACCCTGTTATAGGTCAAAGGTAACACACCGGGAAATGCACTAGTATACATTAATTATACACAAGAAATTATCAGCACTGAGGTTGATAAGTACCATTTCATACAATTCATAAAAGTACATTTTTTTCAAAGTAATGTACAGAATTGTTAGTGCATACGTTACGACGGTTTTCCTTTTTATATGACAATGCTTTTACCATAGCTCAAATTTTATTCCCTATGTACCCAATTCTCAGAGATAAACCGTTTGTTTAACTGCCACTTGTTAACATCTTTGTGGCATACGGTCCTCTCTGTGTGTTTCTGGTTGTTTTTTTTTGGTATGGTAAATAGCTTTGCGACGTGTATCACAGTTATTATAAAACCAAGAAAAGTATATATAACCTTAACTCCTTGAAAAGGACTCGTTCCCACACTGTGGGTTGAGGTCTTTTTTCAACCGCAGTAGTCTGTTTGGTTTTGACCATTGTTTTCCCCCTTTTACAGGGTTAACTTGACGTATATCCGAGCGCTGAAAATAAATACCACTGACAATTCAACACTGAAAAACAATCATTGTAAATGCTGCAGTGTTCCAATTTGGGGTGCAATAGAATAGGGGTGCGAGGACGGCGTTCCACCCTTAGGAAATGGCGGGCGATATGTATATATGAAAGATGGTTTACATGTTAGAAAGAGGGAATAACACTTTTCTGAGGTAGACAGGGAACGTTAGCTTATTTCAGTTTGACATGAACCAGCACCTGGGGTGAATTTCCTTTATAGATATTTTCTAAGTTTTCGGAATCATTCAGGTATACCCTCAAACGTACCTGTTTTGTCAGTTGTGCCGGACATGCCTCGGCGCTATCAGCAGATACAACTACAGCAGCACCACTGTAAGGTACGACAGTGGGAGAATAAGCAATGAAGTACGGCAGATTCCCTTGGCTGTTAGAACAGTGATGCTTAACCTTTCGGCGGGGGGGGGCAAAGTAATCAAGAAAAAGATTTCTCCACGACTAATATCCACGGGCGGTAACTAGTAGAAGAAAATTAAAAAAATTTAAAAAAAATTGAGGGGAAAATGTTGGAAAAGCTACAACTATGAGTGATAACATGGCTACGCTTAAAGCCGGTATTTTTAAGCAATTTTTTAATATTTTTAATCTTGTAAGCTTAAGCCAGGATAATAATTATAGGATACGTTCTTATTTAAAATTATGGCTATCAGTCACATAAAGTGAATAGCTCAATTATCTTTCTGCCTCATGCTAGCATTTTGATCGACCGGAAGTATACCCAACGGAAAAAAATTACAGATCGTGATTGTGGTGATACATACGGTATTTACTAGGTCTCCGAAGAAATAGTCAATGAAAAAATCAGTAATATCTTAGTAATAATGAATAAGTTTTCCATATATCGTGATTGATTTTCTATTGGAAATGTAATCTAACCCCCCCACCCTAGTATAGGCTTCCAGAAAATGGCCTCTTCAACCACACCCATTTTTAGAAATACACTTGTGGCAAGCAGCATTAATTTATCTTGCTTTTTATGACATAAATCGGAGCCATGGTTCCAAAGCGATGGCAAACTCAAGTCTCCATTCGACACATTTTTCAGCAAATGAAATAAATAGCGTCCCCTTGAAAAACAGTAATACATTAATTCTTATTCTTTTTTAGGGTCGATATTTAAACCAGTTCCTGTAAAATCCTAACTTTTAAAAGAAATAAGTTTTTTTTTTTTTTTTTTTTAAATTATATTAAAAATAGACATTTGTAATACGATTTTAAAAGTGCTGAACCTATTTGCATAATAACTGTTTCTAGTTTTAACGAATGTTTTTTTTGATGCTTTACCTTTTGTCGTTTAATTGTCCTATTTGAAAAGACAAGAGCTATAACCACCACATTTGGACATAATCTTTTGTCATAGGAGAATGACCCGTAAGAGCCTTTTTTAAATTCGCTCCAATTCTTTTTAAATGTGTCAGAAATGTGATTTTTAAAACCATTTTTCACAAAAAAATCCTCTTCAGGATTTTCCAAAACTTTCTTCAATGGCTCTTACCCCATATTAAAAAAACTAGCTATGTTACGCATTTGGTAGAGGTGAGCTTAAAATTTGACCAAATTAAGGTTGTTTAGGTTTTTGTCAAAACACCGTAACCCAAAGTATCTGAAAATCCACACATGGCCACCATTTATTATGCAAATGAGATAACATTTGACCATTTTTTTCATTCAATTTCTTTGTCAGATTAATAACATCTAAATATGAATTTTGATCTCTGTAAATGTAACTTTTCATTTTTACGGTAGCCCATTACCTCAAATGACCAGGAGTATTATAGCCATTCCGCTGACAATCTACTTTTGTCTGTTGGCTTTTCAAGTCATAAATGTCACCAATGCCGAATATGGCTACCTCCATAGAAGTTTTTGCTAGTTAATTCTGCTATTAGCTATATCGACAACCTTATTGAAGTGGATATATTTTGCTTTAGGCTAAGAAACATCTTTTGAAACATAATTAACGTGTTCGTTGCGCTTAAACCTCTTATTTCCTTAACATGTTACAAGATACACTACCAAAGGATTATTTGAGCAACTCGGTAATACCTAGTATTTCTAAAATTACAATATTTAAACGTTTTTAAACAACCAACAACCCCTGAGTGATATTTGATCTATGAACATCTTACTATTGGCTCATTCAGAATAATTTTAAGCAAATTTGTGAATACATATGCACTTCTGTGAAAATGAAACCTTTTGAGATAGACAACACCGTTATTAAACAATATTGGAAGAAGAAATCTGATTGAAAAAACTTTTGTGATGTAATGCTTACTCCGTTAATTAATCATTTTCACATTTACAAAAAAACTATGTACCACCTACCTTAAGGGATAAGGCCATCGTGAGCCACAACAAATTACTTTTTGGCCCACACCAATGGCATACAAAGGGTTAGTAGACACATCAACGCTTATCCTACCTCTTCTTCCCAAGGGTGTTCCACAAGGTCCCTCCAGATGGTATAATTAGGTCCCAATATATCAAAGTCATGATTCTCCAACTCATAGTCGGCTCTTCCTACCACATGTGGATGAGAATATCGGTCGTATTGAAAAACCACGAACCGTAACATCGTTTCCACAATGACCGATTCTGCCAGGCGAAATACAAAACTTTGATTATATCTTGGGTTTACGGAACGCCTGTAGATTCTTGAAGTAGTCATGCGTTTGTTTTCCGAGTCTGGGATCAAGGATATTTTCACAAAGGTGTCTGTGGTCTTCTGCTGTTGTCTGTCCAGACTGGTAGCTGCGCTGCCTGTATGAGATTCACTGTGAAAAGGTGCAAATCTTTTTGGTACATCAGCGAGAATGACAGTTTTCCCAATCCATACCTCGACGGACGGAATTCTTGAAGATCATCATCTGTGCATACAGGCTGGATCGAGAATGCCAATGCTTGACGAAATAGGTCCTTGATGTCGACCGAGCATGCCAGGATCTGACTTGGAACGGGTCATAGAAAACATTTCCCGTTTCTCGCTGGAAGTACTTTTGGCACTTTTCGATCTACCGATGAACGAGAGTCGGGGCGCTCTTACTCTGCCGACTTTTCCCTTACTGCTCTTCCCATTTCCATTACCGTTCATCCCATGTCCATGCTTCCCATTTCCATTACCGTTCTTCCCATTACCATTACCGTTCTTCCCATTACCATTACCGTTCTTCCCATTTCCGTTGCCGCCAGTCTGTATACAAGGTAAAGAGGTACGAATGTGATGTATGTATCCCCGTTGCATCTCATGTGGCAATTGGGGTGCCGTAGGAATAGTAAACTTCACAGGATCTGACAGTGCCTTGACGTGATCTGGAATGTGCAACTGTGAAGCTGCGGCCTTAAGGGCTCGCTGTTCTTCGATATTTTTTCTGGCATATCGAAAGGCAAAATAAACAACAGCTGCTGTTACAATGATAAGCAATACGACAACGGTTATGGCACCTGGTATTATCTTAGAACTGCTGATATGATCTTCTTGTGGATCTGTAGTGGACTGGTCTTCTGAGCCGATGATCCTCGCGAGTAGGAATTCATCTTGCAATGCTGGGATCACGGAAAAGTTATCCAACGTCACGTTGATCCTGTATCAGTGATAGTAAACAAGTATTATTTCAAATGGCACAATATGAACGTGTTATGATCTATCTAGCTAGGATCAACGTGCAAACCGTCTATCATGAGGCTTCGGCCGTCCCCATTGTTTTAACAAGCGACAAGACGCCTATATTGGCCACTGGTTAATTACTATCTTATTGTATCCTCTAGTTTGTGAGTGAGTGAGTGAGTATTAAAGTTTAACGACAACTCAACACAATTGTGTCATATCGTGTCGATACGTTTAAAAACATCAAAATCTTTATAAAACATACACCACAATAAATTCAAGTCACATTTTTAAAAATTTAAAAATATTTAAACAAATCAGCTTCCTTCAGGAAATTTATCACCTGAAGAGGCCTAATATCTTGAAATAATGTTTTCAAATCTGGGACACTGTAATATTTCTACGAATAGCGCATAATCAACACACTCAAGTAATACATGTTTCACAGAAGAGCACAATCACAAGGAATATACCGAGAGACTGGCTCACCTCTAAGCAAATGACTATGGGTCATATAAGTATGACCAAATTGACATCGCGCTAATAGTAGAGGCGTAGTATGACACATGTCCTATACAACCTTGAAAAAATTCTAATAAAAGGACTCTTTGTATATTCTGGTAGGCCAATATATGAATAATTACCAAAAAAAAATTGTCCCGCCTTCTAGTTGCTGCGTTGGTCAGATATTCAAGGTCAAAGGTCAATGACCTTTATACGGCCTATGATGGGTTATAACTGCTCATCCAATTGGCCTAGAAGCAAAAGGATGGTGTCTATACCCATGTTTTGGGGGTCAATAAACACAATAAAAACAGTCTTGAGGCTTACAAATGAAGTCATCATTATCTTTCAACATAGAAAGCACTTTTAATCAAAATTTTTCCACGTTTTCTCAACATAAATTAGCCAATTAATCAGTCTGTACAAGTATGAAATACCCAAAACATTGACCATAATCTATAGGAAACATCCAAAACTATTGTAAAAATTGTCTCGTCATCTAGTTGCCTGCTGTTTGGTCAGATATTCAAGTTCAAATGTCAATGCTCCTTTATAAGGCTGTGATGGGTCTAACTGCTCAGCCATTGGCCTAAAGCAAAACGGTGGTTTCGATACCTATGTTTTGGTGGTCAATAAAACATAAACATTTTTTAGCCTTACAATGCATCCATCATTGCTTTTCCGCATAGAGCACTTTTCAATCCAATTTTACAAGTTTTTTTCTCAACGTAATTAGCCAATTCTTCAATCTGTACACAGATTAACAACAATATTTTGACCTTAAATATACATTATATTAATAAGCACACCGCTACAAATATTGTCAAATCAGTGAATAGTGTTCTTGGACAGATCCTCCAACTGATGATCCTGTGTTATTTATAGTGTGGTACTTACTAGTAATAGAGCTTTTTTCATAAATCTTCATTTGAGTACAATTTAAAAACCCATTACCACTGCTAAATGAGCCAACTCCCAAATAGTCGGGACATGGCACGCACCAAACATCACGGACCCCATCAGCGGCGCTGTGATTCGCCATTCGCAAAATGTTTCTCTTAAAAAAAACATTCCAACGACCTTCTCGCAGGTGGAGAAAGTCGTGGGAAGGTAGTCATATCAGTGTATCGCCTCTCACTCTTGAGAGGTAAATACACTGTACTAGTGCTAGCTTCCTCCACGGCCTTACTTTTGCAAAGAATTCCACTACATGGCTTAATCGGTGGCGGAAGAAGGTCGCAGAATGTAGCCACGCCAACGCAACCCCTGTCAAAGCCCACCCCTATCGCCTAATGCTCCTGGTCAAGATGCTATGTCGATCAGCCAAGAGGGATTGGAGGGCGACACCCCTCTCCGCTTGACTAACACATTCATCAAATAGACATGTTGGAAGGTGGAAGTGAACTCCACGACATTGTCCAAATGTCTGGGATGAAGGCTCTTTATAGAATGCCCGGAGAGCGTGAGCGCGAACATCATATGCCCTAACCAAGAACAGTCAACCAATCATGGTGTTTTGTGTGCATTTTAGATGACTGGGGAAATCCCTGGCTCAATGTGGCCCTTGCTGGTTGGCTTCTCTGAGCTGTCTGCAATCCCCGTCCTGCAACTATGTTGAGACTGGCAGAAACACCGTGTCGGGGTAAAAGAAAGAGTCTGATTTTTGGCCAAAAAGCCTGCATGGGGAAGAATAGAGACCTCCTTGCTTCAAAGCGGTGATGAACCTCGTCCGTAACAGGCATGTATATCCGAACCCTCTATTGCCAACAGCCACATCCACTAGGAAGTTCCAGACAGACTAAGCTTTCGGTGGGTTTACACTGTTTCCGACACCAAGAATTGGTAAGACCAATGGCAAATCCCACCCCGGACAAAGGCTACGAACGCGGGAACGATCCGTACATCAACCCTTCACCATATTGACCAGAGGGGAACTGAAGAAACTGTCCATGCCACCTCCTAGCCCTTTACGGGTCCTGGCCTGTGGCTGTTCGTTAAAAAGAAACCTCTGACAGTCAGGACACTAAGGAAACCCCACTCCTGAAAGACTTCCTTGAGAAATTGCCAACCTGGGCTACTGTCTCAGAAATTGCATGGATCGAACTCTCTATCGCCACACCTTGCATGGTTTTCTATAATGCTCGAGTGAATTTGCCTGAACATTGAGCCTGGCACCTTTCAAAATTCCCCCTCAGTGTCAGTCTGCAGAAATGCACCCAGACAGGTTCGAGCATGGGTTGGGAGCACTCCTGGGATGCAAATCGCTTCGCTGAAGGACCTCATACCAGGCCCCCTTCCTTGGAAGATGATCTGTTCCCTTACAAGTACATATCTAGCCGCCTGGGAAACCACAGCTGCCTTGGCCATAATGGGCTACCAGCAGGACCAGGCATTCTCGAGACAGATCCACTTGAGGACTTTTGGGATCATGGCCCTGGAGAAGC
>JAMKCH010003550.1:0-36585 GCA_023653785.1 Ophioderma brevispina | reverse complement strand
TTAGTTATCTTATGGAACATTTGTGGAGGAAGAAACAAACCAACGTGCTAGTTATTTCCTTATGAACTATTGAAAAATGTGTATAGTCAATATTTGCTTATGGCAGAGAAAGCACAATAATGGGTTACCATAAATTAGCAATTTTTTTTAATGTCACATATTTTTACTAAATTACCAAATTCCCTAATTTCTGTGTTTAATATGTTTATATAAATGTATACATATAGTGAAGATAATTTGAATGGGTTGTCTCAAACACTTTGACAATCTTTTCATACACATTACTTCAATATTTCCGTCAATTTTGACGGAAACAAAAATCTACCATTCAAAATGACGTTTCTAAAAATGTTCTCAAGCATATTTTAAAAGGCAACATTCCATTATTGTTGATTAAATAATCATGTTTAATAATATTGGTCCATGATTTACATAATTTTGGGGATGAAAAGTCATACCATTGGTTTCTGGAGGGAGACAAACAGAGAGTCTTTGTTACTGTATCGCACGTACGCCCAGTAACAATAGCAATATTTATTAGCCACTTGGGGATAACTTCAATAAGTTTTCAATGCTCTTCTATGTGTTCTGTTAAAGGGACAATATTTGGATAACTTAAAACCAAAAAAATATGAACTAGGTATGCATACATAACGAAATAACATAATTTTTTTTTTGCTATTGTTACCTACGTCAATATTTTGCAATAACATAGCAGTTTCAAATCTCGCGGGGGGAACAAAACAGCCAGTCTCGAGATCACATCAATTCTATCCACATTTCCATCATGGCTGGTGGTAGTCATGTAACGGCAGTGCAAAATTTAATAAGTATGTTTACTTTTTTTATAAATGGTACCTAAATCTCCGTCAATAATATTACAAGTAACAATAGCACAGAATGGTGCAGTAGATGGGCCACGGAACCTGAGCGTGTGTGTAGAAATTCAATTGTAATTGTGCTTGTTTGTATTCCGATGCATGGAGAAACAAATGTATTAGATTACGCGTGCACGATGTTGTCGCAGTGGGAACATGCATGGCGCCAGGGCTCGCAATAGCTGGTATCGCCATAGCAGTTTGCTACACATTTTCTGCCATTTGCTATGCAATTTAAGATTGTGTAACAATTTTTCAACATACGTTTGTACTATCAATTGATCAGCAAAGAGATGTGCAAAAAGGTACACAATACAAATCCCTAGGTGGCGCTCTGCATGCGTATCCAATGTAGATCGTAGTATTACTCCAGCGTTACTAATTATTTGACGGAGGTTGTTTAATCGTGACAGGATTTGGAGTGGTGTGGCCCTGCTAAAGGATTTTTTTTGATGACCTGGTGCTAATGTTTAGGATATATTGTGATCTTATAGCAGATACCAAATATGGCAGTTCACCATGGATACTATAGATAATTGAGTAATTGTAAAAGTTAAACAAGGGCGAGGACGAGTGCTAATGGTTACCATTCATTTCGCGTATCCGTTCATTGACGTGTCACATTAGCAGTATTGTTATGTTTGTTTACAAGAATTGGTAATATATTACATTATGATTGTACCATGGTAAAACCTTGGCTGACTATTTGTAGTATAAAAAAGACAAGGCATAGAGACCATTGCCATACTTGTTCTTAAAAAAATTTTAAAAAGGTTACACATTTCCTATTTGTCATGTTCTTTAACCTGGGCCACCAATAAAGGGGGGTTGTTGCAATTTCCCACCCCATCCTACAAACTTTGTTGGATGATTTTTACAATGCTCTTAGGACGACTTTAATCTGGGCTTATTTGAAAGCTTAACTATTAAGCTTTAAATATAAGCAAAAAAAATAAAATGTTGTCTTATCTCAGCTAATTGCTACCGTTCGGTAAGCATAATTAGTCTGGGGTGGGGGATGGTAAAGAGGAGGATGGTGGTGAGGAGGAGGAGGAGGTATATCACAGACATGGTACAGTATTGACTAAAAGCATGCACGTATAATACTTATAAGCATTCCTTCTTGTTGTGTCAACTTTGCAGTTGTGTAATAAAGCCATTATTCCATTATATAAAACAATGGTCAATTAATCAAGTAATGAGGTTATAATTACACTTGTTGAACTGCGCAAACTGTTTGCCATGGTTTTAGAAAGGTTCATGAAAAAAATAAATTAGGCCTACAGGTCACAGTATATCACTTGTAAGAGAAAGATTGTAATGGAGGACTAATTATTCACATTTAGGTAGTTAGACCCATTAAATTATAATATTACATGTATTAATGTAAACTAAATGTAATTCTGAGGTTAAAAACAATGTAAATCCACATTTCAAACAGGAAGGCAAACTGAGTACACAAATAGATTGGTCTTTTGAAAAAGCATTTAATCATGTCTTTGGAATGTAGCCATAACTTGGGAGTAAAGACCATAAACCTGATAAATTTTGGGATTGGGGGAATCCCAAAAATATGTGCTCTTACGGTGTATTAAACATGTGATTTTAAGGGATGCTCATTTAAATTAAATACCGGCATTTGATCACCCTGATGTGTCTATTCGGATAAACAAGTATTAAATTTGATTATTTACCACTATAACTATAGTGTGTGTTCAGGTCTTGCATATATCTGGGGGGGGGAACTTCATCACAAGATTTAGATACATGAGTTGACTAGTCACAGAAAAATAGTTGTATTACGGGCTTTTATATTTTTATTAACTCTGATCAGCCTATGTGTGTACAATGATATAAGCACCCTGTATCACTGTGTTGCAGTAATGTTGGAAAAAAACAAGAACAGCACAACAATAATATCACCGTGGCAAATCATAGGGGAAAAAAAAATCACAGCATGCAGGACAGTTTTGTACTTTAGATATTTATACATCATTTGGACAGTCAGTTCAACACCCCTGTATGTACCCAATACGTATACAATACAGGTTAAATATGTGATAATATTGGAAGTGAAATAAATTAAAATCACAATGGGTTTATCAGTCAAATTGCTAACTCTTTCAGCTTTATGTGATTTCAATTGGCAATAAGGAAGTGAAACATAAAAAACCCTAGCGTTTTGACCCCACCCTGATATATGATAGAACCATTAATAAAGAAATTAATTTGATAGGCTTGGTTGGGTATTGAGCTAAGATACCATATAGACAATACATAACATTTATCATTATATTTGCTTGATGTGTACTGTAGAGGGGGGAAATAGTAAATCATCATTTTGACAGTTTTTGTTGTTTCACCCTGTATAATGTTTAGGTCCAACTAAATATTTGACTGATAATTATACTTTTAAGAATCCTTGTTCATAGGCTTCCAGAAAATATATACTTTTATATAGTTCAGGGGTAAAACTTTGTGAGCTTCATAAGTTTAAATGTAAAAAGAGCCCATATTTCTGAAAAGCACATGCAACACAATTGGGTCCCAGGTTAAAAAACATGACCGGACCATATTACTCCAGTGGTATTCTCAAACTAATATTGTATCGTGGAAATAATTAAAGGCAAAAAGTTATATTTTTTCACCTTAATTGAAAGTAGGGGTGCCTATGGCAAAAAGTTTTATAAACTAGTTAACATTAGCACCTTAATAGAAATTATTTTCCCCCTTGTGGTAGGTTTATGGTCCCATTATGTGCTTTCTGTCTTATAATCTTCTCGCTTATAGCTGAGCATGAACATGCGGCTTATCATGTGCATTGGGTTTTTCATAAGACGCATTCGTGGCCGCATGTGAATAGACCAGAGGTTCTTAAGTGTTTTAAGAAACTCATGGTAAGCTTGTTGTCGACACATTTCAATTAACTAAATAGCCCAAATTAATTGGATTTTGTTAATTAATAGCTACATTGTGGCGTATGTTCAATCGGCAGGATTCTACATATGTTGGAGCATGTTGTGAATCAAAGCACACACGGACAGAGTGTGTTATATTAGAGAATCCTCACTATAGTGAGTGCCGTGGATACATAGTTAAACAGGTTAGGCTAATTATAATGAGGAAAAGTATAGAAATAACAACGATGGTTTGTGTTGTTTGCAACTCTACTACAATGCTTCTCTAAAGAATGTATTTAATTTCGTTCCGAACATAGGCCTATTTAGTACAGTATTGATTTTGTATTACTGTGAAAAAAGTCCAAAATGAATCCCATATGCATGGCTCGGGTGAGCGTTAGTTATAGTTTGTATGGTTCCATATTAGGCCTATAGTCGTGATAGTCTAAAATAACAATAGGATAGTACAGGTCCTAATTTAAAACGTAATAAAATAGTTTGGGCAACTAAAGTCGTGTCACGAAAAGTTTAATGAGAAAAATCATCAAAATGTGCAAACCACTTGGCCTCAGCGAGACTTTGAACCCAGAGGACCTGGTAATATGTCGGTCATTATCTACTGCAGGACCACATGGCCTCCCACAAAGTTCATTCAAATTTTTTAATTAAAGCATGGTGCCAACTCCATATGCACCCCTTCTTGTAGACGGGTTGGATAAGCTGCGAGTTGCGAGTCGCGAGTTGCGAGCTGCGAGTGAGAGTACGAGTGACGAGTTCATGAAATGCGAGTTGTGAGTTAAAACGTTGCGAGTGCGAAGTTGCGAGTGAATTTGCGAGTGAGTTTGCGAGTTGTGAGTTGCAAGTTCCAGCATTTGCGAGTGGCTTCTTCATCAGTTTAAGCCGATTAAAAGGTCACTAATGTTCACATTATTTTCAACACAGCATACATACAAAGTGTAAATGTATCAGAATTCAGTTTCCCATCATTGTAGTTGCAAGAAATTCTGCCTATTGTGGTGACTCAACAAAGGACTAGTTAGTTATATCAACCTTTTCTGCAGGTGCACTGAGAGATTTAATGTTGCTAAAATGATGTAATAAAGTCTTCAATCATATGTCATCTGAAAGAGTGAAGCTAAAATGTCTTTGTACACAATTGTGGGTTCTAATTTGTATTTGATCCATACAGTTGAAATAGGGCCATTATTCCACCTGTTTTCACCTTTAGTGCACTTCTGTAGCCAAATACTAGTAAGAAATCTACACTTGTAAAATTATATAAAGCAATATTTATGAACAGATGAATGAGTTGGCTGGAACAAAGAGGATGCCTATATTTTTTTTCTATCAGAACAAAAGCACCCATTAGGGTTGGTCTTAGAGGATGTAGTAACGTCCTGACCCGCAAATGGCAAGCTTGTCTTTTTGGTAGAACCAGTATAGTATAGAGGAGCTAGTTTGTGGTGGAGATGAGTGGTACATGTTTAACTGATACAAGAAGTGTGTTGTTCGAAAACACACCCAAAAAAATACCTGCATTATTATGCTCATTAGTACACACAAATCACAGGCAATAAACAGGAGTTGAGGTGTGGATTGAGACGGTTATGGGACAAGCTCAGAAAAAAGAACTATAAAATAACAACCCGACACCATGTGTCTTAACTTGAATGTAGTAAGATAAAACTTTCCTCAAAATAATATAATGGGGGTCAGGGGGATGTAGTTTCTCAAAAGTTATTTATATGGTGATTTATTTTGCTCCATTTTCTACACTGCAAAAATCAGTCCCGCTGTACAATCTAAAAATTATTAGAGAGAAACTGAAACCACAATTGGTGAAAATTTCAGAACACCATTTGGCAAATTTTTCTGGTGTTTAATTCATCAATATCAGCATTTCACTACATTTCAACAATATATGGCTGTGTCATTGAACTCATCATAACTAGTAATCTCTAATCCAACCCTCAACACATTTTATGTTTTGGACTGAAAAATAGCCAAATGTTATTTTCTGACACAAAATTTTTAATGGAGAATGTGAATTGTGAGAGTGCTGGGTGAAAAAGGTGTCTGCCCCAAAAGCTATCATATTTATATTGAATTTGAGTTTCAAAATGGTGTAAAAGAGGCAATCATAGAGACACATACATAATGTAACTTAGTGGAAAGTTGCATGGATTGGTTTCACTATTGCAGGATGTAAATGTCTTGTTCATTGTCACAGTTAGCAGACTGCACTTAAATGGACTGTATATACATAACAAATTCTTACTCTTGCATTATAACAAGACATAATGATAGACTACCATGCCCAGGTGAGATCATACATAGGAACATGCAGCTGTATCCAGGCTATCATGGGTTGATATTCGAAAGTGAGGAAAAAGTGAAGGACGCTTATTTAGGCATCCAACATGTTATTCCTTTAATTTTGATTTTAATTAGGGTTAGAGTTAAGTTTAAGTTATTAGGTGTGAATTCTGTCTTTCTGGAAATGAGGTAAAGGTCCTTAAAGAATACAAATATATATTTTGCACACAAACTTATCACTATATATAGTACCAGGAGCTTCTTAGGCCCAAGGGAAAAAATACATCGGTCTCATGGCAACCGCATTGGTCATTGCCATGCGGTTTTGTAATGATAGGCCTTGACCTTTTTGACCATGCATGTGGACTTTACACCTCATCAATAAATGAGGGGCCCAAAAACAGCACTATAGGACTCAAGGTTGGTTCCCATTAATTTCAAACTTTCCAATTGAAGTTCAATTTTTTTAAATTGTAGCCTCTTAAACTTGCCTTATAGACTTTGACTTTGTATGTGACCTTTGACCTAGCAGCAAAATGAGGGATCCCCATGTGCATATATGATTCAAGTTTGGTTTTAAATCCATCGAAGTTCGCGGATATATTAGAGGGAATGTTAACCCTTGTTCACAACAACACCAGACATCAACAGACAATGACAGACATCAACAGACATCAACAACAGTGGACAACGTGATCCTATGTGTCTTTCTGTATTAAAGGTGCCTCAGGCTTTGAAATACCAATAATTTTGGGTAGAAATTAAAAATAGACAACTCAATAAAGAGAGTAATGTAAAAATGCTTAAATTCCAAAGTTAGGAATGAATCAGATGTTTTCTTTTCATGCAGTAAACATTTATGCACAGATAAGAGTGCCATAGGATACAAAATTTCCAGATCCGCAAGTTTATAAAAAAGTGTGATTTCTATATGAAGGACTTTGATTGAGCTTAGTTCTTCCACACAGTGATTATTATAGAGCAAAGCATTTTGATAGAAAAAAAACACGATATGTTGAAAATTGAGTGCCATCTCAGAAATCTGAGTCAGCCTTCACAAAAAGGCTCATTTCAGCTTCCTACACGTATAGGTGTAAAAAATCACATTCTTTCAGTTCAGGCAAGTCAAGTATTAGAGGTCATTTGTGTTAGGTGGCATTATGACAAATACACATCTTTTAAGATTGTGGTTCGCAGGTATAGCTTACTAGACAATAATTATAAACACAACTGTGCAAAAATCACACATTTTGAAAATTGGGGGCACTCTTAAAAAAATTAAGGTTAGGATTAGGAGTTCACGTATTACTTGGGCAGGGTTAGGGTTAAATCAGGGTACCTGGTAGGACAAAGGAGTAAAAAGATGGCAAGATTTGATGTTGTAAAATGTCACAAATCTCAATACCTTTTGACCACAGGCCACAGGCCTGTTTGTCAAATTAGTGAACTACAAAGTTTTGCATGACTATGAAAGATACATGCACTTAAAAGTAGGCATCAGTACATTTTATCCTTCACACCTACTTTGTATCATGTGCCTTATCTTGTTAAGAGAATAAAGCACATGATGCAGACTAGGTGCAAAGAGTATAATTATGCAGTTATACCTAAAATGAAAAAGGCAAAAATACAAATGAATTTGACATTATCAAAACAAAATGCAATAAACAAGCAACCAGTTCCTTTGGTATTATTGTATAAGCTAAATCTTCACACTCTCTAAATCTAAACGAGTGAAAATTTCACTCCCAAAAGAGTGAAACTCTTGTAAACCTCTCCAAAGTTAGTGGTTTGTACTTAAAAAGAACAATTTTTACTCAAAAAGAGTGAAAATCACCCCAAAAAGGGTAGATTTCCACTCGTTTCAGGAGTTAAATGAAGGACAACACCTTTTGAGAAGTTAAATGAAGGATAACACGAAAAAGAGTGGAAATCCTCTCTTTTTGGAGTGATTTTTACTCTTTTTGAGTGGAAATTCACACTTTTTAAGTACAAACTACTCATATTGGAGTGATTTACAAGTGTTTCACTCTTTTTGGGAGTAAAATTTTCACTCATTTACATTTTGAGAGTAGTAAAACAAAAAATGGAAATAAAGCTTTACATATTTGCAACTAGCAAATACGAGGAACTCGCAACTCGCATATTTCAACTCGCAAAATCCAACTCGCAGTCATGAACTCGCAACTCACATTCAGGAACTCACAACTCGTACTCGCAACTCGCGACTCGCAACTCGCAAAATACCTTCACCCTCTTTAGACTGAGGTTACACTTTACAGGCACTATTAATTAGATATTGTCTGTCAGGTGGCTACTAATCATGAAAAAACAACACTTTGTTCCATTTGCCAAATGTGGTTGACCATGTTATTTAACACACACAGGGTTTATGGACCATTTCAGTACAATTTTTTTTTTTTTTGCTTTAACTGAAGGGCTGGATCGATTTAACTAAAATGTAATTTTCTGATTTCCATATCCCTCACCTGAGCATAGTGATAGATGGAATCGGATATATCACTGTCACTCTCTAATGTATTAGTGTGGTACTCGGGGACCCCAAGATCCATTCTTCCACTGCAGACTTACCATGAATGGTAGCTACAGGTGTGAAATTATTTATTAAAACAAAACATGTTTATGTTTGAAATTCATAACCCTTTGAACACCGACACCCTTTGGGCCAATTGCTACCCTAAACTGATACCCTAGCATATGATATACACACAGTTTCAATGAGCTTGCAATGCACATTGTACGGTAATGCGTTTTGTTATAAAATGTAGCTAAATGTCATAAAAACATCATGAAGTATATATTAGACTTACCCTTCACTATATGCATGATGCAAGTTAGTGCCAATCAAACCAGCAATTGCTTCCAGGGTATATATTCCGTACAAAAATTCCTCACAAAACGAGCAGCGATATTATACACATTTTGGCAAGTCTTTGTCTTTCAAGCCAGGTTTTTGCATTTGATTAATGTAAACATCAGAATACAAAACAACCAAACTATAATGTATACTCATTATATTGATCTGCACTAGTAGTAGTATCATACAGATGGCTGTGTGAACTTTGTTACATTTTCTCTGCAGATATATACATGCCTCTGTGGCAGCTGCTCAAAACTTGCTAGCAGGTCAAGATCTGCAGTGTACTGAATTGACCCTCACTAAAGTGCCAGTATAGTGGTTTAGCCAAGAAATATGAAATCTGAGATGAATACACCAGGCTTAATTTGAAAGCTACCTCTTGAAGAGTTGATATGGGTCCAGAGACTATTAAAGGGATTAGCAGCGATTTGCAAATACGAAACATTGAAAAAAAATCATCAAAATTCATATTTTTATCATTTTGTTACTGGCATGGATATGCAAACATAACTTGCAAGTGGTTGGCTTGAAATCCCTGTATTAAAGACAAGGCAGTACTTTTTATCTGGTTCTGTAATTTCTATACGTGCGTATCAAAATTACGACTTGAGATGAAAGAAGCCTTTCCCTGTGAATATCACAGATTTTCAGCGAGATATTGTGCACCATGATCAATACAGTTTGACCTCAAACACAAATGTTATTGATCTTTGTTTATTCTGTACTGGTGTAAACCACAAACAGCTGTAGATTTTGAGAAGCCGTCGCTGTATGTCTATTTGCGAGATACGGTGTGACAAATTTGGAATTGTACACATTTATCCCTGATTTATAAGTTAAAAACATGCATTTCCAAATTTTTTTATTTGCTGCTAATCCCTTTAAATGAAAACTAGAAGTTCACCTGAGATGATGGCGTATTTTAAGACTGCCACTTTCAGCACCCCTGTCACCCAAAGACCCCATATATTTTGAAAATGTCACCCAAAGACCCCTATTTTGGGGAAAATTTTCACTCAAAGACCCCTATTTTGGGTGAAATTTGTGCAAAATTTTCTAAAAAGACCAATTTTGGAGAAAATTTTGCAAATTCGTCACCCGAAAACCCCTTTTGGGGCATTTTGGCTGTCTCTCACCCAAAGACCGCTATTTTTTAGTCAGCTGTCACCGAAGGGCTGGGTTTTGAAGCGCCAACCTTACTCCCATATGCATTTCATATGTGATTCCCCCACCTGGGAATCATGGGGGTCAAACAGCTGTGTTTAGAGCCTTTTTTTCTGGCAATACAGGACCTTAAAATACTGAATAAAAATATAAGCATACTTTCATCATTAGATAAAATTTAATGTGTTCAAAATATTTTGCAGATGAGATGGAGGAAAAATACAATTTTTCTTATGATACCAAATCTCAGATTTTATTAAAGGTGCATTTCGTGATTTCAGCATCTCCTGTTTTATTCATTGATCACTAGATATCCTTGAGAAAAGCTTATTCACAAAATTTGAGCTGATCCCGATCTCGCGATTTTGTGTTATGGGCAATTGCTCGATTTCCCACGGTCCCATAGGCCACTGTGCTGTAATTTCTGTCCGTTTACAGACAGAGAATACAAATTTACGAATTTCTTACAAATGCGACCGAATTTGCACGTAAGATTCGGCACACATGGATTACTAAGGCTAACGGTCCAGATGATATAAAAATCTCAACATTATTTAGGTAAGTCGGGACGAGGCTGTGGATCACGAAATGCCCCTTTAAGGTAGCTGTGTGGACAAGGCTGATGATTGGATGGTGCCCCCGGGTTCGAATCCCATTTAACCTGATCTTCTTTAGCTTCTATCCATTTCCTTCCTCTTGGGAAACAAGAACAGTGCTAGAGTTACAGGGGCATTTCGTGCTCCGCAATCTTGTCTGACCAGACTTACCTAAAAAGGATTAAAATTATTATCTGAGAAAATGTATTATAGACAAGTAGTCTTAGTAATCTGTTTGCTTAATCTTATGTGCAAATTCGGTCATATCTTTATGAAATTTTGCAATTTCGTATTTTCTGTCCACAAACGGACAAAAATTACAGCATGGAGACCTATGGGACAGTGGAAAACAAGCATTTGTTCATTACACAAAACCACAAGATTGGAATCAACTAAAATTTGGGGGATAAGCTTTTCTCAAGGAGTGAACCATGAATAAAACAGAAAGGGCTGGAATCACAAAATACATCTTTAAATTTCTCTTAATCATGGTAACAAGGAAAATATGAACTTCCTTCCAATATCAGGGGGGCACACACGTACATTGTTTTAGGCTGTGATACGTTTGCGATTTAAACATCTTTCCATGCTACAATACTGGGGATAACTTACTTCCGTCACTAAAATTTAAAAAATATTATGTAAATCAGGAAAAGCTGTATCCCCAGATGAAAAGAGTGCACAATATTTAGAAAAATGAATAAAACATCAACTCAATTTACTTCCAGAATGTTAGTGACCAATATGTACACGTAAACTGAAGGGAAGAATAGAGCTAATGGTATTCAACAATCAACCTAAAACATTTCGGATCTTTTTCTCATCAGGGTATGCAGGTCCATTGTTACTGCCCACACTGTTGAAAAGATTTCGAGCTATCTCAGGTGTTATTACCTACCCGTATTGAGCTCTAGTATCTGTTCATAACATAAAGGGCAAACATACTCACCTCGCTCATGATTTTTGAAACTCTAGGTCGCTGAATACCATTGGCTTTCTTGGTAAATTGAATAGAAATAGGGTTTTATGAGACAGTAACTTGTGGATTTAGGTTATGCACAAATTAGGTCAGCCTTTGCCATGGGTTTTTCTTTCATGAATTTTGTCCCTTTACATTTTCTTTTCGAAAAAAAAAAAATATTAATCATAATGGTCAAAGTTAATGAAACACACAGTAGAATCTCAAGATTTCTTTTATCGCGAACGAGGAAAGGACATAACATTTGAAATCTGTTCAACTGCATGCACATAACAATGGACCAGATGCAAAAGAATGTGAAGTGTGTTCGGGCCGATATTATTGAGTATCATTAGCCCCATTGTTCGCTTGAGCATGTTGAGGTTATATATATATCCATTGGTCCCTGATATTCTAGAAATAAATTGAGTTGACATTTTATTCATTTTAATGTGTACCCCTTTCATGTGGGGACAAAGCTTTTCCTTGTTAAAATAATATTGTTTTTATTTTCGTGAAGTAAATAATCAATCTCCAGGTGTGGAGCACGAATATTTATTAAAGGCCAACATTGTATCATGTACCATAGCCCTATTTAGGGTACAAAATCAGAAAAAATTCAAATTAGGTATGCTTTTCATAGCATGTCGAAAAATATTGTTTAGGGCGAGATATTTGAATACTTGTAAATATCACATTAAAAATGCTAGAAAATAGTTGGTATTGTTCCCGATTTTCTCCTGATTTCAAATGGAAGATCCCCGAGTGATTTTAACACACCCAATATCCACAAAAGGGAAAAATGTCCACTTTTTATTATTTTTTTTATAAAAAGTGTTTATTTTTTTTATTTTTTTTATTTTTTTTATTTTTGGTGAATTTTTCAAAAGTCAAAAAAAGGACCATTTTATGGGGTTAGGTTCACTTTTACTAAAAAAGTCC
Source organism: Ophioderma brevispina (assembly GCA_023653785.1). Classification (NCBI taxonomy): domain Eukaryota; kingdom Metazoa; phylum Echinodermata; class Ophiuroidea; order Amphilepidida; family Ophiodermatidae; genus Ophioderma; species Ophioderma brevispina. The sequence continues at coordinate 23,950 of JAMKCH010003550.1, read as the reverse complement.
ACCTTTTCGAAAAAGGTCAAATTTTTTCGAAGTCCCGCACACCCCCCCCAAAAAAAATCCTGCAGTTTACGGGCCCGGGCTGTGTCTTATACATAGTCGTTACCATTAGGTTTTCGTGTGTTAATCTATGGTTTGACTGATCATTACAATGTGCGCAGAAATGGAATTAAGGTTATGGTCTATCCAAACAAATCATGACAAAAAAAAAATATTAGTCCTTGGTTTTCAATGAAATGGCTCAATTTGCAAAAAACCTTTCCATTACTGACATCCGAATAAACTCATTAATTCCAAAGAATAGGGACAACTTTCAAAAGACTTTAAATCTAAATGCAATGAATTTACATTTAAACTTATTAGGCCCTAATGCCACCAATGATACTTCACACATAAGAGTTGAAAGAAAATACATGAAACTTCTGATTGTTCTATCTGTTTGTTTTTTTTTGTCACACTTAAAAGCATGTTTGTCCTGGAATTAAGTACATGTACATATGCATCCATGCCTGAGTAGTAGAGATTCATATTCTGAAACAGGATGCATACTTTTCGGGAATACGGCAAACAAAGGCGAAGAGTGATTTTTTTTGGGGGGGACATCCAAAATTGAGATTTAAATACCTATTTTACCCAAACTTGCTGATTTTTTTGCGAAATTTGATTTTTGGGCCAAAGTGCTGAATTTTACTAGGCCAATGAATCTGCATGTAATTTTCCTCCTGGTCTGAAACTGGAGGGGCAAGAACAAAAGTTTGAATTGTTCAAATTCAAAAAACTGGAACACAGATTAACATGGCCTTATGTTCCACAAAATGTAACATGAAAAAGTTGTCATTGTGTTCGAAAAGGTCCAATCTACCTTATATTGAACACAAATGATGTTCATTTTTTTAATGTGTCATATTTTGGCAAGTAGCTTATCTGCCCAAGTGTACTTTTCCATTGTTTGTACAGTTGTGTGGATGAAGATATAAAGTTATTGTTATCAGCATATAGACTGGAATGAATATATAATTATTATTATTGATTTAATTACTGAAATATCACAAATACGTAAACAAAAAATATTAATTACTTTTGTTCATTAAATATTTTTACTGACACTCCCATATGCATTGCCAATGGGTTCCTAGGGCCCCATCCTAATTAAACATTGCGAATGGATTTTGATATTTTTTAATGAAAAGATGCGATCCAAAGTTGCACAAATACAGAAAAAAAAAAAAAACAAAATATAAGTCAGAAAAAAGTACATCTTTGTCATAACATGGGAAAATATAGTTTGGTGGGGTCTTTAGGACCCTCTGTTAAAAATCATGACCTTTCATAGCACACCCACAATTCTGAATATTAAACCTACTTAAGCTGGCTGTAGGCATATTGGTGCTCCAAAAAACATGGGTTGGTTTGACCACCAATACGTGGACCCAGGGTTTTGTCGGTACAGCTTCAATATGGTTCTCGTCAGATTTAAGAAAATATATGGATCACTCTATTAATCTCATTTCAATAAACAAGTGTCAGTAGTAAAATCAGTGGTGAATTAAGGCACCATAATGAATATCTCTTCTCTGTGACATTTAAATTTTGCCTTGTTGATTTTCAAATTCACCCCATAACAGATGATGGTACATTGTAGTCCTCACTTTCTTTGATAAGGCCTGAAAAAAATAAGTTTGTTTCAGTAGATCATGTGCATTGGTATTTTGGAGCTCATCGTGACTGCATTTAATTCCTTTTTTTTTAAATGAGAACTGTGAAAATTGTATAGGGCCATTGTTTGTTTAAAGGTCCATGGCCCCGATCGCTTAGAGCCTTGTCCCAAGAAGCCCTAGATTTTACCGGAAGTGGTCAACATTTTTGGGTATCAGAAGAAAGCGCTCTTTTTTCTCATTTTCCCTGTGAAATCTTTAAGCCAAAGGAGTTGGTTTGGAAGTATGAGCGAAAATGTAGGCCCCATTTGGTCGCAATATTAATTTTACACAGTACTCTATGGGCTCACAAAATCACGTTTTTAGCTCTTGCATCAAAACGGATTGAAATATCGGCGCGAAAAGCTGTAAAGATGGGGTTTTCGAGTGAAGCCAATCTATCAAGATGCCCCCAACTTCAGATCCTTAAATCGGGCCATCCCCTTTTTAACAAACCATTTCTAAGAGATGGAACATTCAATTTTTCCTAAAAAAGCAATGATCCACAATCGATTTTGTTTTATTTAAACTAAATTCTCCGTTATTTAAAGGTTAAAATATGGTTTGCAACTGATCGACTTGCCATTTGCGAGATTTGACAAATTTTGTCAAAATACGTAAAATTTTTGGAAAAGCTGCTGCTTTCAGATAAAAAAAAATCCGAAAATATGGGCTCTTTGGGAGACACAGAGTGGGGTTTGGGTGCATATTCCGTTGACAAAAAAAAAGTTATTAGGTGTGCAAATTGGGAAAATGTAGAACACACTTAATGGCAACATGATATTTTCACATAAAACCAGAACCTGTTACTAAAAATATGAAAATTTAATGTTTGCACTGATCTTAAAAAGCTTTCTAATCAAAAAAACTATCCCCCATCTGAAAGGATTAAGCTTGGAATTATTTTTTGTACACCTTATTGTGAAAATTTCTAATTTCCTATCTGGAGCAAAGAGAAACCATTCCACACCCTTTGTTTTATATTGAAATATTTGCATTTAAAAATTACCGTTGTAGCCAAATTAAAAAGTAGTAAGAGGGAATCTATTTATGTGTAATCTATGAAAGCACTCACAATGGCAGAAAAATGGATTGCCTCAAATTTTTCATTGCACTTCAAGAGCGCTCTTCAGGGTTATGATTGGGGTTTGGGTTAGCTAGGGTAGTCGGTGAACGAGGCTAGGGCAAGGGGTGTGCCTATTTCTGCAATTACCCCACCGATAAGGGCCATCAGCAAGGGGGGTCACAGACAGGGACGTCCCCAGAGGGGTGTTTTGTGGACCCACCATTATTAACCAAAAATGCTGTCGGCAAAAATGTTAAGTTGTCGGCATTATTGTCGGCCAATGGACATTTTAGATGGTGATTGCGTTTGTCGTCGGTTGACCACCTAGGCCCCCCCCCTTCAGAATTTTCGAACCGAGTGAAAAAATATTTGGGGTCTACCCGGCGAGCGCAGCTAAGCCCGGAAAATTTGATAATTTCCTGACTCCGGACCATGGTTTTGTCGGCAACAGAGACTCAACACCCCCCCCCATTAAAAAAATGGTCTGGGACGCCCCTGGTCACAGAGTGACAACAGACCCTTGGAAAGTGGGGCCCAACACACGGTGTGTAACCCAATACTTAAGTGCCTCCTGGGTTGTGATCCACAACTTGAACCTGCCAAATTGCTGTGAGAAATTTTAAGGAGAATTGACCGTATATGAAGATCAAAAGTAACTATAACTTAGCAAAAAGGATTTTTATAAATGAATGAAGTACTGATTTTAGGGGAAAATGACCATTTGTTAACCAAATTTGGCCATTGTATAGTCATATACCAGAAGATGATTTTGCTCAAAGTGCATATTTGTCAAACATTTCTCAATACCCCTCTGTATTGAGTATACACCTAGGTCTATATCAACATGCGGACAGCGGCTAGCGCCATACGTTTGAGTGACTGATGAAAGACTTCAATGCCATGCCTATACCGACATTAGTCGCTGGGATGAATATACCTAGTCCCAGCAGTGTGCGCCAGACCATCTTTTTCGGGGGGGGGGGGGCAAATGGAGGGGGGGCAAAGTGGAATTTTGGGGGGAGACAAAAGTGAATTCTGGGGGGGGAAGCAAAATATTTTTATTTTTTGATTTTTAACCAATTTTGGCCCAAAATCGATGATTTTTTCCAAAACTTTGGGGGATTTTTGGACCCAAATTGTCAAAATTTTTTCCCCAATGCCCCCCATGGCGCCGCCATAGTCCCAGATATAATATGAAATTAATCTTATTGATATAAATTTGTAGCCCACCCCATTAGAAACATTTATTTTTTCCATTTCGTAGGAAGCCATCCTGTAAATATGTTTCTTTGGTTACCATAAACAAACATATTTTAGCTTATAAGATCAAAATGGAAAGCCGGTCCCCCAAAATATTTTGCGAATGAGAGAGAAAAAAATACAAGGTTTCTCAATTGCAGTGCAGTAGAAGCTATGCCACACTGATTTTTAGGTTCTTGTTGGCTGGCTGGGGTTGGAGTGATTTTTGGCATAGGCTGCGGGGCAAATTAATTCATTATTTGTAATAATTCATGTAAAAACATAGATTTTATAAGTTTCCTCTCTCTAAACCATAGGGCTAGGGGACTCAATCAGTGACAGGTCATTGAGGGCTACCCTAGTGTCAGAACCTAGGAGTAGTAATTATACTGACCAGATTTTAAGTCAGGTGATTTGATGAAGGGCATCTGTCAGTTTATAATGGTGTGCACCGGGCATCAATTTGTTGTCTATAAGTATGAATTGGATCCTTTTTGTTGGGGCAGTAGTCGTGGGATTTTTGTTTGAAGTCTTTTATGTCGCTTATGATACATAGAGCATTGTCAATTACAATGTAAATTCACATTCATGGAGCATTTACCGACAGTCTCTCTAAAAAAATAGGATGTATTCTGTGTGAAACTATAAGTTCATTGAAAACATACTATGTGGGTAAAATTGTTATAACAAAATGAAGATAAAAAACAAAAAACTACCAAAAATACTTGTTTAAAATGTTTCAGATCAAGCTCAGCAACAAGAAAGTTGTCTTACAGGAGCCATAGCCAGCCCGGTGGTTCAGAGGGGGCACTCCCGGTTTAGTGCCACACAAATTCCCGAATCACAAGCCAAAAACATTTCCCAGTCAAAAATGTTTTCAGAGGGGGCATGCCCCCACCTGGCTAGCCACTGGTTGTCATGAAAGAGTTTTAGTTAAACGGTCTTATGGTTAAACGTACTGCATTGCCTATTGAAGATAAATGAGATTACCCGTTTCTGGTCCCAATCATATTTGTGAAAACTGAGGAAACTTTTTTTGGAGGGTGGTTGGTTGGGGGGGGATTGTTTGGGAAAATATCTTTTGGGGGGGCAGGTCAACATAAAACTTCATTCAGATGCAAGCTGAACGATTGACCAGTGGTGCAGGTACAGAATTGTGGTATTTTTTTTGTTCTTGGAAAGGGAAGGGAGGGGAGGGGGGAGCACGTCGGAGATTTTGGCCCCGAATTCATGCTCCAGGACCGGAACAGTCGTATTATCTCATAAGCAGACTATTCAAGATTTTTCTACTCAATCCACAACTCTGATTTGTTTTATGATTCACAATATCCACTCTGAAACAAATAATAAAATCATAAACTAATTTGTTCTGGAGTGGGATTCGAACCCACACGACCTTAGGAAAAACAAGATGATGGCCCACAGACACCACGTCACGCAATCCGAGCCGGCTGAAAGTCGTTCTTTTGTATACTCAATATACACATTAACGGAATAATAAAGCGCCCAAATAAAATGAATAGCGCCCTATGAGAACGAGTTGAAAAATGTGAAGTGAAAAACCTGCTCCTGGAGCATGAATTCGGGCCATCTCCAAGAATTGAGGGGGAGGGGAAGGAAGTGGACAGGGTCCGGGGGAGACTAAATATTTTGTTCTTGTCAGTCGATCCCCGCGATTTCTTTCAAGCATAGGTGTCTTTTGATATCATTTAAGTCGGGAAGTAGAAGGAAGTGGGCAAATCACAGGGGGAAGTATTGACTTTTTTCTAGTGTCAGGGCCTCCTCCCCTCCGAGTGTGAATGGAAATGTAGGAGTGAGGTTTGAGGATCGGTTAGGCATGGATGGTGTCCGTATGAATTAAATAAAATGAATAAAGTTGATGATTTTTGTTTCTAACCTTAGTGAAAAAAACACCCTGAAATGTTGCTGTTGACACTGAGGAAAATGGCCATGATGATAAACTATTATGGTAAAAATATGAGGTTATTTTCAGTTTGGTGAAAACACACATTGCAACAGGATTCAAAATTGAGGTTGATGCCTGTCTGAATGAGTCAACCCAGTATGGTTGCCTCCGGTCTGGGGAGCGCCTGGCATATCGGATGGGCTACAAGAATAAGCCGGATTTCCCAACCTTATTTCAGAAGAGTCAAATCATTGTGAAATTTGCAGGATGGATTAACGCTGTTAGCTTATCCTAAGTGATCTTTTCAATATAAAAAAAGTCGAAAAAAGGCAGAAAAAAACAGCAGTGCGCAGAGTATGAATATCCATTTCAAATTATGTGTTGTAGTAGTTAACGTGATGTTAAAGAGAGTAATGACGAATTAATATCACTTTTGTCTTGTTAGGTTGGTTTGCTCTTATATTTGCAGTGGATGTTACAGTGGCGTAAACCAGCGGGGAGCAGGGGGGGCACAAGCAGAGTTCCCCCCCACCCCCCGTTTGGCCGTTTGTACAGTGTCCTATGGAGAAGGACCAAGTTTATATTATATTCCATTATTTCAGAGAAACAGAAGGAAAACAATCAGCAAACTAGGAATTCCTCATACTTGACCTCCACAATTAATGCATGTAGACAAAGAAAGTGTTTTCGTATATTTGATAGTACATGCATATGCCTATTTATTACAATGCCTGTCTCAAAAAAAGAAAAAAAAAAAACCTCCACTCTTGCATGGTAATTATCTCACCAAATATAAGGCCATAATAAATAATATGTTAGAATTAAATATTAGAAGTATTCTTTTAACTCCAGAATTCCGAAAACAAAATTAATCTAGCATTACAATTCCAGTTAAACAAAAAAAATCAATATCTAAGCTCCTAGTGGCACTTGCACATTATAGAGGGTAGTTGAGATAGTAGCTGATAGTTACAAAAACCCATTCTGTTACATGTAAAATTATTGGCATATCTTTTGGTCATTTTTACCAAAAGCTACTTACCTCGGTGCGTCGCTGAGGTAAGATGATGTCGGGGCAGCGCCAGGGGTAAAATCATAGGAGGGGCGAATCATCATGGGGGGGGGGGGAACGAAACAGTACAAAATGGAACTCAGTTAGGTTAAAATCGCTATTTTTGTGTGCAAAAAACCCCTGTTTTCCTAAAATTTAGAAAATCTGAGGGGGGGGGCAGCCGCCAGCCCCCCCTGACACCCCCCTGGCGCTGCCCGGGATGAGTGTCGGCCCACACTAGAATAGAGAACACATTTTATTCAGGTTAGTCATAAATGGTCACAGAAAATACTGTCATGTCAACCGGGGCCGTGGCAGGTGGTGGAAAAGGGTTTTTAAACTAGATGATTTAATTCGTGTAATGTTTGCCCCCCCCATGATTGTTTTGCCCCTCCTATGATTATACCCTGGCACTGCCCCTGATGTCAACATGGAGCTCACAATGATTTTTGCTATATAGCCTCTTCCCCAGAACCCAAGATTTTACAGGAAGTAGTCAAAAATTTTGTATTTTTTGGGTAGTATCTAAAGAAAGGTACTTACTTTTCTCATTACCCATGAAACTTTAGGATAAAACGGAGGTGAAAACCCCTTGGGCACTTTAAAGGGGGTGTGTTTCCGATCGTCTTTGGGATCCCCTGATTTACCTGGATCAGTAGTAATCGATTTTGATATCAGATGACAAGGTTGTATTTTTTTTTCATTGTCGTACCGGAAATTTGAGCCTTCAAACCTCATTTAATTTCCCAAATATAAGCAAAAACCACCATCTTAATGGGTAACCTAATATTAGTAAAGTATTGAATATGGCTTTGCATCATGCATTATCACTTTACTTCTAAACCACAAGGTGGTTTCTCACGGTACTTGATGGGGAGTGTTGTGAACGTTGCCTAGCAGGCTCTATATCAGTAGGGAACACAAATAGACAGATATCGGAACAAGCACCTGTCAATGTTTAAAGTATACTCTATGGGGATTAACAAAATAACATCTTTACCTCTCACATAAGAACGGGTTGTAATTCAGCACGAAACTCCAGATGGGGTTTTGGGGTGAAGGCAATTCTATTACAATGAAAACTTGATAAATGTAAATTGGGGTAATCCACCTTTAACAACATAAACACTATAGCAACTAAAATGTTGGTATTTATATGAAGTTTGTTACTTAAAGGCTGACTCAGATTTTTAGAGGAGGGTGCCCTCAATTTTCAAACAAATCATGTTTTTGCATATAATGCTTGTCCATATTTAATCATTGTGTGAAATAGCTAAGCTCAAATCAAAGTCCTTCATATAGATAATCACATCTATGTTTTAAATTCTGGATCCGGAATTTTTGTTCCTATGGCACTGTTATACTACACATAAATGTTTACTGCATCAAAACGAAAAATCCGATTCATATCTCAAACTTAGGAATTGAGCATTTTAGGTGACTATATTAAGTTCTAGTTGACTATTTTTAATTTATATATAAAAAATTATATTCAGAAATCTCTGAGTCAGCCTTTAAGATTGTAGTTAACAGAAATCATATTTGCCTCTAGCACCAGGTTATATTGTTTAAAGTTTATAAAGTTTATGGGCTTTTCTATAATACCATTAAAAAGATCATGGTAACAAAATAGGAGATTGCAACAGCTAGCCCCTCCTTCCCTTTATAGACAGTGCCATTAAGGGTTAGAAGTACAAGCAGGGCCATATGCAGGATTAATTTTTTTGGGGGGGTGCGGAACAAAAAAGTGGACCTTTTTTCGAAAGAGTGGACTTTTTTGGTAAAAATGACCTAACCCCCATAAAATGTTCCTTTTTGGACTTTTTGACAATTTCACCACCAAAAAGTGGACTTTCTTGTCAATATTTCTCTAGGTATGGACTTTTTTATCAAAAAAATCATCAAAAGTGGACATTTTATAGTAAGCCATTAATTTCTTATTTTGGCCCTGATGTTTTTACTTTGTTTGTTTATTTTTATTTCTTTTGTTTTAGATAATTGTCAGATTTTATTTTTTTTAAGACAGGGTCAATAAAACTTGAAAAACACACATAAAAAAAGAAGTTGTATTTTTAATGTCCAAATTTTTCTCCAAATCTGTGAGTGGTACCACCAATACAAATGAAGTCGACCTTCACAAAATACAGGAACTATGCCACTCAATCTTCAGACATTTTTTTCTATAAATCAGTCTTTTAATAAACTGTACCATCCCCTTAAGTGGATGGTAATTGACTCTCGTGCTCAGTGAATCACTTTATCTTTCTTTATCATAGCAATATAATCATCATGATCATAGGCCATAGGAAGGCAAAATTATTAATCTCATAATTTATTTTCCATTTTATTTTTTTAAATAAGATAAAGATGGAGGTTGTTCTGCATCATATTGAGTGATTGGAAATGCCAAATGCACTCAAAACTTGCAAACTCATTTTGGGCACAGATTTATCAGTCAGGGTTGTTCCTACATGTAGAGGGGGTGTGGGGTGACACTACCATTACAGAATTCTGTTGGCAAAATGTTGACTAATTGTTGGCCAAATCAGTCATGTAAAATAGATGTATAAAAAATATTTTTACTGATTACGGGCCTGGATATAGCTGAAATTGTTGAGTTAACTTTGGTTGTGACAGCAATTAAAACAAAATTTCATAAGGATGATAGTGTATGAATTAGGGAAAAGTTGATGATATTTGTTAAATGTGAAAAAGTGCATTTCGTGATTCCAGCACCTTCTGTTTTATTCATTGTTTGCTAGATATCCTTGAGAAAAGCTTATTCACAATTTTGAGTTGATCCCAATCTTGCGGTTTTGTGTTATGCGCAATTGGTTGTTTCCTACGGTCCCATAGGCCACTGTGCTGTAACTTGTCTGTTTACAGACAGAAAATACAAAATTGCGAATTTCTTACAGATATGACCGAATTTGCACGTAAGATTAGGTGCATGTGGATTACTAATGTTAACGGTGCAGATGATATAAAATTCTCAACTTTTTTTAGGTAAGTCGGGGGGACGAGGTTGTGGATCACCAAATGCCCCTTTAAGTACACAAATGGTCAATATAATCACAGTAGAATTATGACAAAAATTGAGGGTCCTTTCAAAAGCAAATCTCACAATTAGTTGAAACTGCACTCTGCAAAATGAGGTTTGCATGTAAAATTTTGAAGAGTCATTCAAATGCATTTATTGCTTCAATTTACTGGTATGATTGACATATGAAAAGTAAGTTAGCTGATTATCCCGGACTGCGTATATTTCACAAGAATCAGACAAAAATGTATCAACTAGCTTCAACTTAGGTTACACTACAGAATCTCATTGAGTTTCAAGTCAGTTCCCACTCTAGATACCAAAAATATTGCATTGCGTCCCTGCCCTGCAATTAAGTAAATTCATTTTAATCAGGTTTCAAGTTGCAATTGGTTGTGTTAATTTAGTTGCTGTAGCAAGTGATCAACACTGCCACTGACAGTGCAGAGAGTTATGAGTGGAACTGTAAGCAGCATATATTATGTGTGCAGGTAGGCCTTAACTAGGGGTGGGGCAAGAGGATACCTGCCCTCAACTAATTTACAAAAAATCCACTTTCTGAACAAAAATTTTAATGAAAATTAGCCGTCTTTGGAAGAAAAAGTCACTGTCTGCACTGACGAACCAAAGTCCACTCTTAAGAAAATTTTGGCACCTCCCCTAATTATTCTGGTTACAGGCATGCGTGCTGACACTTAGTTATAAATGTCCACTTTTGTTAGTTTTTTTAATTGGTTTTAATCTGTTTGTGTACACATTTCATTTGAAAAAAAAAGCTGTGGCTCAGTCTGCTGGCGTCATTAGGCTTTGGTTTAATACAGTAAGGAAGAATGCATAACCGATGGAAAACATGTCATTAGAAGATGAACTTCAAGTACTTGGACAATGTTACAAAAAGACTGCGCTTTATTTCATGCTGAACAGCTCTTCCCCATCAGTTAACTTATGCACATCAAAAATTGTGAAGTAGAGTACAAATGTTGACAATCAGATTTTTCAAGAGATATCTTTATCACTCTTAGAATTTATCAATCTTTTCATTTAATATCTATTTTATTTACTGGTTTATTTAGTCATTTTCCTGCCCCACAATATGGCTATTTTAGTAAAGTGGTCATAATAACCAATTCTAATTATTGAAGACTGCTTGGTAACTTGTTTACCATGTTTGTCATATACACACATTCCTTCAGTACTCATGTGTTATTACAGTACTGACTCAAGTATATTCCCATCTTTTTTTAAAGGTGCATTTTGTAAGTCTAGCACCCTTTCTGTTTTATTTGTGATTCACTTATTCCCAAAATTTCAGTTGATACTGATCTTGTGGTTTGAATATGAGCAGGTGCTTGTATCACGAAAATACAAATTTGTGAATTTCTTACAGATACAATCGGATTTGCAAGATAGATTGGGTACACCACATGCACTTATTAAGGCTAGTGGTTCAGACATCAAAATCTCAATTTGGGGGGAATAAGTCGGGGGGACGAGGCTGTCACAAATGCCCCTTTAAAACGTAATACATTGAAATTAAGGGGTGGGATGATGCAAAAATCTGCCGCAGCTGGAGTCGAAAAAATGTATTGGCCTACAGGAGTACGCACATAAAAAACAAATTCATGGCACTTTCAGTAATTTGGAAAACTTTTGAAAAATTGCACCTCTCCGATAGGAAAACCCCTTATTATGAAGTGAATTTTATCTTTTGAGGTAACTAGGCATGTATTAAAGAGCACTGCAAATTGAAAAATAGTGCACACCCCCTCAAGATTTTCAAAAAGCGATATTTTTGCATGGTTGTAAAGCTTTCTATACAAAAGCCCTCACCCGAATGATTAAGACCAAATCAGAACACTTATGGGGAAACGGAAGATTTTGTTAAGTTTGCGGCGACGCGAAATTCAGCTGACGACGAAAATGGCGTGTTTAACACAAGAACATGCATGTTTACCACGCTATGCACACTGTGACCGGGACTATAACCTTTGTGGTTTTAACTAATCAGTGAGTTACGAGTCAAAAATTATTCATGTAATGTACACATTTGTGATAAAGTTATGGAAAAACTAAAGGTTGGCTACAAATGACTTGGATATCGTTATCTTCATATCAATGTCCCTATCTGTTTTGGGGTATGTAATTTTATGTGTAAACTATATCGATATTCTTCCAATGGCCTAGACTATCAATTTGAGAGCAAATGAAGACGAAATTTCCTATTTTGTGGAAAATGTGCCAGTGCCGCTTTAATGAATTTGAATGACTTTTTTAGCAAAGCTAATTATAGTCACAAGAACTGAACCATATTGCATCTGATGTAGACAGCAGCCATAATCTGACTTGGTTACTCTAGATGACCTCACCATTATTATTAAGAGACACTGGCACAAATTGAAAAATAACGTGCGGCTCTCCTAGATTTTCAAAAATTTATATTTTTTTCATGGCTGTAAAGCGTTTCATAATTAGCACTCATTGAAATTAATAAGCCCAAATCAGCACGCTATGGGTAAACAGAACAATTTTATAATGAAGGACTCCAGTGACATAATTCAGCAGACGATGGGAAATGGCGTTGATTTGGACAGAGTTGATTCTCATGGCAGAGACCTTGTCTTGACCAGTCTGTGCCCTTTGTGTTTTTTAATATCATTGAGTATGAGTCTATATGATATCATGTAATTAGACAAATTGTTGATAGCCCTAATTGCCACCCAAACACCCAAAAATTAAGCCCAATTAATGCACGAAGTGAGAAAAATGCACGAAGTCCAGGATGCAGCAATGCCATCATCAAACGAAAAGAACATGTTCGACGGGCAAGCGACACTGCCGTAGCGTGATATCCACCACACCCAACCCTCCACCTACCCCCCCCCCCTCCCATGGTCATGGGACGTGGGGCTGAAGGCGGGCCCTGGTTGAGAAAACCAGGGTTGTCTGACTTTCCTCTTTTTTTTGTCCCCCTTCCATTATTCTTCACTTCCTCGGACCTCCCTGGCATAAGGTTAAGCAATGGATATAGACAAGGCAGGACTTTTTACTGATTCTGTAATTTAAGAAGGTTTCTGTTAGGGGAACTTCCCTGGGAAAATCGGCAGGATAGCCATTCAAGCTACATCATCGCCAAGCTGGTATGACAATTACATTTTAGAAAACATTTTAGTCTGGAAAGTCAATCATAGTGGTTGATTTAGTAGGACGGCAGAAATTGGCTTAGGGCCTTGTATTAAGTGGAGCAACGACCCGGAGCTCGAACCTGGACACCCTGAGATCATAAGCCGAGGTTTGACCATTGAACCCCACGGACACACTAGTATAATGGTGTCAAAATTCTGATTGAGATCAAAAAAGCCCAGCAAAAAAAGCCTTCCCTGTGAATGTCCCACATTAAGAGTAGAATTAGGAACATGACCTCAAACCTAAACATTAATGATCTTTGTGTATTCTGTACGGGTGTTATCAAGCGTTTAGTGTAGATTTGAAATTGCCTTTCATTGTTCATATTTTGCACTGGTGTTTTTGGGCCGCCAGCTATAGCGGCAGGACCACTAGCAATCCGTTGTGCGGTGATGTGTGGATGTGTTGTGGTACAAATTAAGTTTTTTTTAATTGACCTCAATTGAAAAGTTTCACTTCAATTGGAACCAAACTTCTGTCATAGGGGCACAAGGGATCGTCATATGTTGATGAGGTCAAAGGTCATGTGATGAGGTCAAAGGTCATGTGAGGTCAAGAAAAAAAAATGGGCTAAAAATGTAAAATTCATCTAAAATTGCAAACACTTGAAGTTCAATTTGAACACAAAACCGTGTGTCATAGGTGAAGATGCGATCCTCATATGTTGATGAGATCAAAAGGTGCCACGTGCCAGGGTCAAAGGGAATGGTGGCGGGCCCACAGCGATATTCTTTGAATATAGCGAGCGCGAAAGGCAGAGAACGCGAATTCTAGTTCCTTACATTAAAGTAGTTATATGAGTGACATTATTATCTTAGCTTATCTTTGATTTATAAGCTAACTAGAATTTCACCTTTTTCATCTCCGCATTATTGCTGTAGAATGTTCATTTTTTATACAAAATATGAAACAACTAGTGAAATTGTAGAATCAATCTTGAGTGAAGTGGACAGCTTGGTGAGAATGGTGAGCATTGCAAGAAACACAGTGTTTCTGGTGAACCTTTAGCACTTTCGGTTGTGAACATAATAAGTGGATGCCTTTCACAAAACTTTATAGGTTGCAGACATTAGCTAAAAGCATTCTTAAGATGAAATATTAAAAGATTTGTTATTCAAAGAAATTGTAGTTTCTTTGAATAACAAATCTTTTTAAAGTTGCCAAATTGTTTATAATCAGTGTAGACCAATTTTTTAACATGGGATCATAAATGGGTCTTTAGAATTTTCTGAATGAAATATTCCTAAAAGTTAGGGGTGGAGATTTTACTTGAGCATGGGACTATACACGGGCAAGTAGTAGTAATAATAATAATAATAATAAAAATATTCTTATAAGGCGCAGAATCTTCCGAAGAAATGAACAGGAACATGGAAAACACACACAAAAGACATTTTAAAAATCTGTGAATCAGGAAAAGCTTCTTGAAGGAGATGTATTTTCAACTTGAATACTTAAAGATCATTGTACCCCACATGGACATCCCAACATTGACCAGCGTAACCAGCGGGGGGGTTTTTTTTTTTTTTTTTTTTTTTTTTTTTTTTTTTTTTTTTTTTTTTTTTTTTTTTTTTTTTTTTTTTTTTTTTTTTTTTTTTTTTTTTTTCCCCCCAAACAGAACCCTTGCCCCCCCTTCAGCCCCCCCAAATGAACTGACTTTTTGTACAGTGTCTATGGAGAAGGACCCAAACTTGCCCCTCAAAAAAAGCCTTGGCACCCCTTCAGCCCCCCCCCCATTTACAAAGGTCTGGTTACGCCACTGAGCTGTGTATTAAAGACAAGGCAGTACTTTTAACCTGATCCTTTCATTTCTATACGTGGGTATCAAAATTCCGACTTCAGATCTAAAGCCTTTCCCGGTGAATATATCCCAGACTTTAAAGGGATTAGCAGCGATTTGCTAATCCGAAACATCGAAAAAATCACCAAAATTCATATTTTTATATTTTTGATACTGGCATGGATATGCGAACTTAACCTACAAGTGGTTGGCTTGAAATCCGTTTATTAAAGAAAAGGCAGTTCTTTTTATATGATTCTGTAATTTCCTATAAGGGTATCAAAATTCCGCTTGAGATAAAAAAAACGCCTTCCCGCTGTATATCACAAATTTTCAGCATTTTTTTGGCAAACGATCAACAGTTTGACATCAAATACAAAATTATTGATATAGGGTATTATTTTGTTATGGTTGTAAACGCAATCGCTCACGGTCCAGATTTTGGGATGATGCCGTGCGGTAGGTCTATTGCGGAAGACGGTTTATGAAAATATCCTCAAACTTCTCCATATTTTTTTCATATTTGGTGGTTTGTCAAAAGTACAAGCAAGTGATAGGAATTTTATTTATACTATTATCCATGATTTTAAGTTTAAAATGCACTTCCACATTTTTTCGATTCTATAGCTTACAATTGTAATACTTTAAGCGTGATATTGTGACCATGTCAAAACGTTGACCTGACCTCAAAACACAAAATCATTGATCTTTGGGTAAACAACACTCAGCTATGTGTTAGATTTTGAGATGTCACTGCTGTATGTCTATTGCGAGAGCGGTATGAAAAAAAAATCATTTTGCACTATTTGGTGGTGTGTTTCTACAGTAAAGCAATATTCTCTGCATTTCAAATTTATTTTTGGCATTGAGGGGGCCATGTATCTGGAGAGAGAGAGATGGGGTCAAGGGAATTTTATGAATGAAAAGAGGTTTTTATGACAAGACATGCACGCAGATGCGCTAAACAATTTGCATTTAGAAGCTAAATTGTTAATGTAATGCATAATTCCAAAATTAGAAAAAAAGTGTGCAAGCTCCAGAAATCAGCATTTTTAAACTAATCATGCACGGGCGTCAACAGGAGAGGGGAGGGATGATTGTAATGGGACCATACCTCCTCATCAAAAGTTAACTGTAATTTTTAATTACATGTATATTTAACCTAAATCATTAAAGATAATCAAATAGAAACATTTGAACTAATATTGCTTTAGATAAAGGGCGATAAGCAGACCATTAGCACCATATAAAGTGGTCTGGAGATGTGTTGAGCTTGATAGTCAGAAACTAGAGTAGGTTGTGATTAATCATATTTTCACTTTGTTCAAGCTGAAGGCGTTAAAATTTTGAAAATAAAGTTGTTTGATTATGATAGGATGTTTTCCATCATCATTCAGGGCAGGTCCAGGATTTGAAAAACATCAAAATTACGGGAGCTGAAGGTCTGAAATTGTCATAAGAGGGCTGATTTTGCCAGATTTTGAAATGAAGAATTAACGGGGCGAAAGCAGCAGCAGAAGCACGTCATCAATTATCAGCATCATCTCATCTCATCATCATCATCAACTATCAACACAAGATCAACATCAAC
Organism: Ophioderma brevispina; assembly: GCA_023653785.1. Classification (NCBI taxonomy): domain Eukaryota; kingdom Metazoa; phylum Echinodermata; class Ophiuroidea; order Amphilepidida; family Ophiodermatidae; genus Ophioderma; species Ophioderma brevispina. The sequence goes on along the minus strand of JAMKCH010003550.1, from coordinate 7,403 downwards.
ATCATACAAACATCATTCCATCAACATCGTCACACGTTCTTCATCATCCTCAAACAACATCAAATCGTCGTCGTCATCTCGTCATCATCAAACATCATCAATCACTTAACACAAACATCAACATCAACAACAACTCCCTCTGTTTTCATTCAAGTACAACTTACGAAATTCCTTCAGTGTATATAGCCAGCCTATAAAGAAAACTTCACACAGCTACATGTACTTGTATTAGGGTAACACACCCATACCAACTGCCATTACCACGCAATCCCACAGTGTGAAAATGGATAACAGTCTAACAAACAAGTATTTGACGCGGATTTCACGTGGGTCACGGGGTGGGTGGCCTTTACAATCCGAACACCTTACAGTTTGGGTGAACTAGAGCATCAAGATGAAATGGGGGGTGTATTTATATGTAAAATATGCCCAAGGTAATTCCAAGTATGGCGCCACATTATATTAATCCACATTAATTACCCTGAGAGACTAGAGCATTAGAGTACTTGAATTGCCCGGTGAAGTGTCTAAAAGCTTGAAATTGAAGAGAGTGGATGTTTATTTAAATTTAAAATTTAATGGAAAAAATGGAATTTTTACATTTTTACTTAAAATGGGGTCAGTTCGTACTGAAAATGCATGCAGAAAAGGATCGGAGGCAAATGTGGCAGGGGTTGGTGTTGAATGTGGACGGGATGAAGGAGCATGAACAAGGGTTTCTTTAGTGCCACTACCAATAACCTTTTCAGGGTAAGTAACTACCCCCCCCCCCATGAGGATGCCAAGGCTCTGCATTATAATTACTATGATGCTGCCATAGGCTTTGTGTAGGATAAGTCGATCCAAATCAAACACGGTTCATAATTAGGAAGAGTTTTACATATAAGGCAACGGCGTATATTTTACCTCTAACCCCCCATGTGAAAAAAAATAATGAAAATTTTATAATTAAACAAAAAAACGAGCGAGTTCAACACGGAAAATATACTGTATACTTGCGGTCAGCTACTAACCACAAGACCAGCGAGAACTGTTGTGCCGATTTGCAATTCTATTCCTGATAAACATTACGGAATATAAATCGCTACTGTATTGTGGACCACAACTCAATATAATGAATAGCTTCGCTCTGGAATGGTTGCCCCAACTATGTCCAGGAGCACAAGTGGTGGTCAAAATCACACACTTGTAACCGTGGTGGGGCCGGGTGGCAGCTCCCCCCCCCCCCCCACCTGGGGGACCGGCGAGCCTGAAAATTGACGCGCGAAAATTTGGAAACCTTCTTGAGTCTTGATCCCCCTCCTACTCCCCTTTGCCCCCTCCCCGCCCCCACCCACCCTGATAAGTTGCAAAATGTTTTATGCAAAGTAACACAAAGTGTGCCAAGTTGCAAAAAAATTACAAAAGGGTGCAAAAAGTTATGCATAGTGGCGCAAGTTACGACAAGTTGCACAAGGTTCAAAACGTTCTGGCAAGATTACGAAAAGTAGCTCAGATAGGCAAAAATTGTGCCAAAGTTGACATTATAAGATATGCAAAAGTTGCAAAAAGGTTTTGCAAAAGTTCGACAAAGGATTAACATAAAGTTACACCCAAGTGCAGAATGTTTTGCCAAATTGCGTAAAGTTATGCAAGTTGGCGAAAAACAAGTTATGGCAAAGTTTTACAAAGTTACATAAACTTACGCAAAGTTGCGGAATGTTTGACAAAGTTCATTAAAGTTGCGCCAGTTGCGGAATGTTTGCAAATGTGAGGAATGTGTTGCAAGTGCATAAAGTTATGCAAAGTTGCAAAAAGCTGCAAACAAGTTACGCAAAGTTGCGGAAGGGAAGGTTGCGCAAAGGTTACGAAAGTTTTATAGCAAGTAAAATGAGGTTACGCAACATCTTGTTACTTTGTGCAACTTTCTGAAACTTTCTGCAACTTTCAAAAACCCTGCCAATTTGGTGAAACTTTGGAAATCTTCCAGTGACAGGGGCCTTCATTACGTGTTGTGTAGTTGTCCCCCCCCCATTTTCCCCGGCTTTGGGTCCTATCACTTGCAGGGGTTGTTAGACTAACGATTACCTTGTTACAACATGAAGATCTGATTTTGGATGATTTTTTCGATGTTTGATTTAGCAAATCAATGATAGTGCATTTAAATTAAGACTTTCAATATTTGGTATACTCTGGTTCACAAAGTGCAATAAAAGTATTTGTGATTCGGTAATTCCCTTACAAAAGGGACCACCACTAGGTAGTTTTGTAGTGGACCCCCGCACATAATTTATTCGGATTTTGGACTAAATACATTATACCATTCGCATATATTTTGTATATTTGTTGCTTTTATTTTCGTTGATCACGTGATACAGATGTAACCCGTAAATTACTGCACCCCATGCAGAATGCCACTTTTGGTGAAATTTGGTGTTACCATTATACGTGGCAGGCGCGGTGCCAAAATCCCTCTTTCACCAGCACAACCACCGTGGCGGCAAAAACAGCCCAAATGATATCGGAAGTAAAACTACCCATGAGATGCAAGAAGTAGTAAGCGAAACATAAAAGACAAAAGCAAATATGATGGGCCTATCCTGATGATGGGTGGACTCAACCATAAACAGGGGCCAGATCTGGCTGTGAAAGGACATTTTCTTTGGGAGATTTAAAGCTGGCTTCTTAGGTGGTGAGAATTATTTTTTGGTTATATATCCTTTCTAATGATGTAGTCAGATTTAGAAATGGCATGTGCTTATCACTTGGAGCAGGTGTGAGATTAACTTGATTAACGATAGTTGCTTTATAGAACACTGCTAAAGCAGGAAGGATATTATGCGCTGTTGATTTTTTTTGAGATGGAAAAAAATACAAGTGTATAATAGAAGCCTCAAAAATAGCTTGACGAAGTTATGATTGGAGGTGGTCTTCCCTGCAAATTGAAGACTGAAATGAATCTCTTATCAACCGATGTTGATGTGGAGAGTCACCCCTACATAGGTTTCACATTATATTTGATTATCTAGCGTTATGATGGAAAGTAGATTTAAGTTAATTCTTACATGAAAACTGATTCTGATGATAGTGGGGCCCAGCCAAGGCGTGAGTAAACCAAATGATAATTGAGCTAATATTATTGTTTCACACAAATGTTTCAGATTAATTAAAATCTAAGTTTATTAATTAATAAGTGATAATTTTATTTCATAATGACCTGACACTGATTGCCAACTTCAATGGTAATTTCACTGTATACAGGTATGGCATGCCAGTACCACTGCCCACCTTTTAGATGCAAGGGTCAAGTTTGACAAGTTACTCTGTATGCCAAAAAGGTTAATTGTTTTTCCATACGATTTGGTTCAAGTTCTACCCAGACATTTTAGGGCTTGTGCATATAAAATATTACCAGCGTCAGTGTCAGAAGTAAAGCAGGTTATACAGGGCATATTTTAATGTTATACAGAGTCTCTTTAAAGTTTTGTACTTATATAATACCAAGCATTCCATTGCTACAGAATCTAAGGAACAAGTTTAAATAGAAATTTCGAGTGTGTTTGGATGTTATTCTTTATGTTAAGTGAATATAAATTGGTTAATCAATGCTCAATTAAGCGTGTAACAATGTGTTGGAAAGAACTTTCTAAATTAAAGTGGCATTCATAGTTTTCATTGAGTGTTTAACATTCCATAGTGACATATAAAGGAGAAAGTTTATGACAGTTATTTCTTTAGGCAGAATAGGAAACAATTAATACTAATGAAACTTACTTACAAAAAGATTACAAAAAAAAATTAATTGATATTCCTTTCAATGTGTGATGAAACAAGATATTAAGAACTATTCCCAGTCGGTGAAGCTGGTGGTTATCTTGATTTCATGATTTTAATGATTGCAATAGATTATGCTTTAGTTTGATTTTTCTGTTCTGCTGTTTACATCCGTTTTGGCAATATGATTTTAATTGATCTGGGTGACGAAGTGGCCAATCGTCATTTAGTCAAGGAAAACGGATTGTCAAAAGATTTGTGACAGAGAATAGAACCTTCATTTAGTGTTAGAGATGAGTATTATATTGTAGATGTTGCTGTCTTTTTTTATGCTCTCTTAGGTCCGTAGACACCGGACAGGCAATTTGGCTTGATTCTCTGCTGCATTCATCTTGGTTTTGATTTTCCCACAAGCGAAGTTCTTGGTATCCTTATTGAACAATTACTGTGACTGACTGCACGCCATGGGACAAGCTGGATAAGGACTGGACTACAGCACACATGAACTCTCTTATACAATGAAGATGATCATCCGAATGTTGAAATGAAACAGTTTTTAGTTGTAGTAAATAAATAGATGCTAGCAAATGTAACAAACCTCACCATGCAGTGTTTCCTTTTATTTGCGTTTGAACTTAACCGGGTTACAAAGAGATAGGTTGCGAGAGTATGCGAAAGACCACGTAATTACAAGAATCCTCAACCAATGTTAAAAAAAAATCTCCTCGCGAGCATCGCTAATCTGAAACATAGATGATACAGTTGGTTACCGTGAGAAAATTCAAGTCTGACTCAGAGATTTCGAAATATTATTTGTTGGTAATAATGAAAATAGTCAACTAGACTAAGAAATAACCTCCTAAAAGACCCCCAATTCCGAATTTGAGATGAATCGGCATTGTTCGTTTATGCCATGCAGTAAACATTTATGTGTAGTTTAGTCCAATGGATATGGTCTAACAAAAATTCCGGATCCCGGAATTTTATAACAAAGTTGTATTTTCTATATAAGGAATTCGATTAAGCTTAGAATTTAACAACAGTGCTTAGTATATGGACAGCATTATGTCATGCAAAAAAACACGATTTTTTTGGAAATTGACGGGCGCCCCTCCTAAGGAAAGTCTCTGAGTCGCATTTAAATTGTAACAGTCCCGAGATCCTCATCTTTATTGACCATTCTACAAGCCAACCTTTTGATAAACCACTGATATTGAATATTTTGATACACAATTTTGATTTATGGTTTAGTAAAGTAGGGGGCCGAGGTTGTTGATCGGGCCGTGCACCCACCTTTAAGCAAAATCAGACTTTTTGTTTTTCCAGTCTCAATATTATCCAACGCCGGCAAACGACCGAACGAACGGACGTCCTGTTAGGCCAAGAAAAAAAGTTTTCTTAGAAGACCGCGCGGCATTAAAAAGAAACGCATTTCGCATTCCATTTAAAATTTTTTTAATTTTTCTTTTGAGATAAACTGTTTTCTGGCCTAAAATTTGTTCTACCTATACCGCAAAACGTTTTAGCAGTTAAAACATAATCTTGCTGTCACTAGTCATGACTTTGCAATCATGTTATACTACGTTACACTTTAAGTGTTTAGAAGTCTTTAACATGATTGTTTAAGGATTTGACACGAAATTCTAGCACCGAAGCTAGCTGGTACTATGGTTACAAAGTGAGAATGTGTTTTTGATTCTAAACACATTTTTGGAAGTGTATACAATTTCCGATATTTATTAACTGAAAAAGGCCGCAAGTAATCAAACCGTTGATGACTTCCTATGGTCGAAAAGGAAATTAAATAAGTCATAGATTATCAAATCCACACTTGTACACATTAGAGGTGATCTGCTACCGTCGCGGACAGGGCACTCTTTCCCAAACTGAAGGCAAAATTTGATGGAAAAAATAATTGCAACGTTGCAAAAAAAAAAATGGGGCCACCCCCAAACCAATCAAAATTCTGTGTCCCTTATTTATCAGGTTGAGTCCCGATTATCACTGGTTTAAGGAAACGTGGCTCGGGCTCATTATTTCGAGCTCAGTAAAACGAACCCAATTTGATTTCTTTTGTATGAGGAAGCGTCCCTGCTCATCTAGCGACGATATCGTACAACTCACTCCAGTCGTTCCTGAAAAAAACAAAAAGATTTGGCACTCCTTTCCGTCGTATCGGGGAGGGAAGGATTGGCAGAACGAAGTCGGGGTCAAGCACTAATCAACGTTTATTGATTTCATCAGAAATATGGCTATAAACCAAAAAAAAACCTACTATTTTTCCTGTTTGTGATTATTGGGCTGGCTTTTTGGCTTGGGAATAAATTGAAATCATTGGGTAGGCACGAACACAGGGGAAATTTATATATGCGAGTGACGTGCTCTTGCAGAGGGGGTGAAGCCCATTCAACCCAGTCGTTTTGTCCGTGCGGGCCGCTGACATTTTGAATATTGCAGGCCGGAATAATATTAGTTTTTGGGTGCTTGTATACACACATAATGTTAAATCGATACAAACAATCCGGGCCAAATTAATCAGTTGTTTGGATGTTGGGTGTATTGGGTGGTTAAATTTTGTCCTACCCATGGCCACACACGAATGAAATGAACAACGTCATCCGTTCTTGATTTAAATAAACCGCTCAAACAATACTCTTTTCACCTAGCTCGCCTAAGCACCTGAAGCGAGTGATAACGAGCACAATGACCAGGTGCCACTATATTAACAATAAACACCCTGCCACCTCTAACACATACATCAATTTTGTATCACTACCGATTAGTGGGTATGCAAAGCGGCACACCCACGTAGTGTGGAAGAAGCGGAGGCAAAGCCCATTGCTGCTTTCTATTGTTGGGTACTCTGTTTTCCCTTTGTGGTCGGCAAAACAAATGCGAGACGAATGAATTCTAAAGATGACGTAACGTTTTGCCTCTCTATCTATATAGAACCTCTTTGTGCTCTTGTACCTGGATGTGGCATTCTTTGTTACCTCCAGGGGCAAAACACTGGAAGCTTTAATGCGAGAGGGCTGCACTTGTAAACGTGATGTGGTATTCTTTTGTTACCTCAGGTTGCAAACACTGTGGAGCTTTATGCGAGAGACGTGCACTTGTAACCGTGGAATGTGGAATTCTTTTGTTTACCACCTCAGGTGGCAAAACCCTGGAGAGCTTTATGCGAGAGCTGCACTTATACGGGGATGTGGTATTTCTTTTTGTTATTACCCCCTCAGGTTCAAACACTGGGGAGCTTTATTCGAGAGAACCGTGCACTTAACGTTGAATGTGGAATGTCTTTTTCCATGGATTTATCACAACAAGAGTTACACGTTTCACGTAAAAGTGCATGCATCTCGCATAATGGCACTGCCCCTAAACTATCTCTATTAATATTTCCGTCCCCGGGTGTAATTATTTGAATGATAAAAAGTGCAACTTAAAACTTTTTAAAATCAAAAATAGTCAAGTAGAATAATAGTCGTGTCAATTCCCAATTTGGCCGTGAATCAGAATTTTCTTTTTGCCGACTTCATATGTGTATAAGAAGCCATTAAAACAGTTTTAAATACTGGATCTGTATATTTGTGTTTTCAATTGAGATATCGATTAAGCTTAGCTATATTTTCACATATTTTTAACAATTGTCA
>JAMKCH010003549.1:0-69333 GCA_023653785.1 Ophioderma brevispina | reverse complement strand
CCCCCCCCCCCCCCCCCGGCTACGCCACTGGGACACAGGTCAATAAGCAAACACATTATGCGAACAACGCTCCTGGCATTTATTAGTACAATTCACCTACATACCTTTTTAATACAGTAATTTATAGGCGGGGAGTATATGAATGCTTCCTGTTGCCTTGGAACAAAAGATTTTTTAAGGATACAAATTTCTCTCAATTTGCACTTGATCGGTTGTAGAACACCTACCAAGAACATTTCAAAGGTTTATTGAACAAAATGCAAGTAAAAAACAAAAACTTCTGTTTTGAACTTGATTGCTAATTTCTGTTATGCATGACAGAAAATCCTAAATCATCTTTATGATCTTATTACATAAAGACGGCATATTCGGCTTATTCACTTCAGGTGTGATCTAATACATTGGTAAACATTCCAAATATGCAAAAAAACCTGGGTTTGAAAAATTTGGGTGCACTTCTTTCTGGAAATGTCCTTGTGTTCTAGTGTCTCTGACCCATAGCTATACCACACTACAGGTGCAAATTTTAGGCCAAATTTTACCCAAATTTGCCATTTCCCTCAAAATTTGGACATTGGTTTCAAATTGAGGAATTGGACTCATTTTCCAACAAATTTTAGAAAATCTTGGTCTCCAATTAAGAACATTTAACTAATTTTCTAACAAATTTGAGAAAATACCCAAATTTTCATGAAAAGGGGGTAATTGATATGGCCCGTTTCACAATTAGGCGCCACTTTTTGTCAACTGAGGGTTAATTTTTCAAAGTGAGTTAAAAGTTGTTTACTACTCATTTTCTTCTTGCCAAGGCTACAGGTTTTCATAAAAATACCTCTGGCTAGCTTAATTGTTCACCCCTCTCAAATAAAATTCAAGTTACTTGTTTAATTTTGGGTAATTTTGTTGAAAAATGAATTCAAAATTACAAATGAATAATGTACATTGACTTGTCCATATAATGACAATGGACATTGGGCAACAGAAAGTATGCCCCAGGCTTCCTCTAGGACAAATTTGAATAAATTTAGTTGATATTTCACAGATATATGGCAAATTCAAGGTGTATTTTGTGACCAAAAATGGGAATTGACTACTAATAGTTTACTTCACAATGAAAATAATCAATGTATGGCTCTGATAATTCAATGGTTTAAAGCTCTTGGTATAGGTAATAGGGACAAATAATGCCAGCTGGCCAGGATAAATAGATAGTTGATATCAATGTTTGTAAAAAGTTGGATGTGACATATTACAATGTGGATGGACAACTAATGATGTTGAATAAAAGTGTTTTCAACCAAAGAATGCATGAAGATTTAACATTTTATGAGTTCCTACAACACAGTAGAATATTTCAAAACACTTTTATTGGGAACCAGCAGTATATTGGCTAGTTTTAGGAGTGGATGTGACATTTCTTTCTTGTGAACGGACAATTGCATTATTATGAGTAGTTGTTTAATCTGAAGAATTATGTATTATTCAGTCCAACTGAATTTTTTGACAAGAACCTATCACATTTTTTTAATTTTAAATGTTTTTCTGGCCTCTTTGCTTCAAATTATGTTTCATAAGCCCATGCATTACTGAGCAAGGCTAAAAGACAGTGTTTATGAAAAATTAAAAATGGAAATGGTTCTGAAATACATCAAGCAACCTTAATGACATTAACAAATATAACCCATACAATGTGAAAAAGCCAATTCAACAAGTTAGTTGATGAGTTAGATAGGCATTTTTATCCAAAAACTCCTTTTTGATGGATGTGACAAATGGGTGTGAACGGACACATTTTTAGTGGTCTGGCATTAATTTAAAGAGCATAATAAAACACAACTCATTATGCTTTTAGTGACACCAAATAGATCTAACAAAATAACTAAAATTGGGTACACTAATGATATTTATATTTGAGCAGTGAAAGAAAGTTGTTTTGGATGTGACGGATGTGACTAATGTCACAAAAGTGAACGGACAAATTAAAATGATTGCCCAGCCCATAAAGATCGTATGATCCTAATGTGTAGGGTACCATTATAAAGCTCTTCCAATTGTATTTCAAAATTAATATTACAAGTGGAATATTTCATTCTTGTTACACCCCAAATTCTACACTTAAAATATGGTGGATGTGACAAAATAAGTGAATGGACAATGAGTGCTCCACATCCATTTTGTTGTAAACAAAAATTAGAGTGAGCAATAACAACAATGTTTTAGTCCAATAATCTTAGGACATAAATTATCAATTGACAATATTTTTTGTTAACATGAAATAATTGATGTTTGTTTTAAGAACCACTTTAAAATGTGTGTAAAAGTGAACGGACAATGTCACATCCACACACTGAATTTTGCGTGCATATCATACTTATACAAGAAAAGCTATTTTCTGAATTTTGATCTTAATACAAAGTGGGACTTATTCTCCAACAAAAATAAAGTAGAGGAATAGGGAAAATGTGGGTGTTGAAGAATGGCAGCTTGACAAAAATAACCTTAATTTCCAGTTGACACCAGAAATGGTCATTTTAGGCATGTTATGATATCACAACACCTAAACATGTGACAGGAGCAAGTTGGTTAAGCTATGGGAGGTAGAGCCCATAGGGAGGAATGGAAAAACCACAATAATGATACTCTGATCCCATAATTTTGAACATGCGAGGAAGGAAAAGACAAAATTCAAAAAGTGGCACCTAATCATGAAATGGGCCATATACCAGAAGGTCGAAGATTAGACTGATGTTTGCGGCACATTCCTGTATGGTCATTTGTTCATTTGTGTTTAGATCGGCCAGGGGTCACTGAATTTGATATAAAACTGAAAAGTGCATGGTAAAAGCAAATTGGTTGTTTGGGCTCCTAAAAGTCCATATTATTGTTTTCTTTACTCCAAAGACCCTACAATTCAATAAATTTTAGTTTTGGAGAATTGGGTGCGATCCAGCCCTGGGGAGGGGTTCTCAAGTTTGGTTTTGGGTAGGGACATGTTTCTGTGAGTTTGGAAGTGGGGCCCATACACAGATATAGAAAAGGAGATCCCGGTCTGCCTATACCGGCCTGTACAAAATCTTTGTCACCACAAATACGCGCTATTGGGGGTATTCGTGTTTTTACCGAGAACACGCGAAAAGGGACGAACGCAGTCCTGTGCGTATTACCGTGAAGCATCTTAGCTAACGCAACCGCAGTGGTTGCGTAAAGATTTTGCATGGCATAAAGATCGAAAGGTGCTCGCGGTGTTAAAATTCCGCCTTCCGATCACATTTGTAATGGTTAGAATGGGCGTGGTTGTGGGCCATAAATAATTTCCCTCATTGTAATTGTTAAGCAGCCATCTATGGACCTGGATGCACCCAAATGGTTCCAAATCCCAGCTGGACCACATCATAGTCAATGGCAAATGGGTGAATTCTCTCCGTAACTGCAGAGCCTACAACACTGTGGAGCTTGATTCTGATCACAGAATACTCAGCATCCGTCTCAAAGCCAGCCTTAGAACATCTAAAGGTAAAGCCTGCAGAAGACCAAAGTTTGACTGGAAGAAGCTACAAAATCCTTCTTCAAAACACCAATTTCAGATCGAACTTTCCAATAGGTTTCAGATCCTTCAAGAACTAGACTCATCTGTGTCAATCACTGAACGGTACAACCTAATTGAGGAAGCCGTTGAAGCAGCAGCCAAAGAAGTGGTGGGCAAATGCAGCCCCTGTGGAATGCCTAGCTGGGTGTCAGAGAAAACCTTACGGCTGAGACAGGAGCAAGACAAGGCAAAGAAGAAATTCCTCATTGATAGAACCAACCATTCAAGGACATTTGTGAGGTCCTTCACCAGTATGTGTCGGTCAGTTCATGATATGGTTGTAACAGTTGATGAACCTTTTCTCACAATCTTGGACATTTTGTGAGGCCTCTTCCAGTATGTGTCATTCAGGACCTCCCAGTTCTTGTGACTACCTGTACGAAATTTTTTCACAATATTGACATTTGTGAGATTTTCCCATGTATGTGTCAATTCACATGCAAGTTTTTGCCGCAGGTCGGATGAACCTTTCTCACAATATTGGATTTGTGAGGCTTTTTCCCTGTAGGGTCAATTCCGAACAGTTTTTGAGCAGCGATGAAACCTTTCTCACAATATTGAAATTTGTGCGGCTTTCCCCCTGTATGTGTCAATTCATGAACAGTCTTTTGACCAGGTCGGATGAACCCTTTCTCACAATATTGCATTTTGAGGATTCCCCAGTGTGTGTCATCTCATGCATGTTCTTGGCACCGGCTTGGCTGAACGTTTCTCACATATAGGGCATATGTGAGCTATTCAGAAGGTGTCTTTATGTTCATCTTGTTACTAATATACAGAAACCTTTATTGCAGTTATTGACACTGTCACTGGTAGTGTATTTGTTTTACTGGGTGATGTGCCCTCTCATGAGCTTTCTTTAATGTGGCAGGGAAAAAGCACGTCGATACAGTATGTGCATTATAAATGTGACTACGGACGTTTCTGTTACAACGCAGATTCACTGACATTGGGGGGGATGTTCAAGGGCATATATCTTGTTTTTACCCTGAAAGAAACAACGCCATTCCGCAAAAATAAGAGGACGTTTGCTGATAATATGCATTTTCAATTAAAGTAACATTTTTGTGTCCACGAACACCTCCTATGCCAAAGGGATGCACAAGGCGCATTTTATAAATACATGCCCACATGTTTTGATCGAGATATCTATCACTTGAGCACAGTAAGTGTGAAGGTGAGGAAGGAAATGTGCTCCAGGGTTATACCTAGCAAATTAAGTGCTGGCTGAAATGATAAAATGCCAGCCCCAGCGTCTAAGGATTTTCATGAAAATATGAGCCAGGCCAGGTCTAGGGATTTCCATGAAAAAAATGACCCACTGGAGCAGATCATCCCGTATACCTTTAACATTGAGTAACCACCCCCCCCCCCCCCCCCGGGAAGGAATGCGAGTGTAATGCGCTTTCAACATATAAAGGATTCCCTGGTAGCTTATTTGCTGACTTGCTGCCATGACAAATGAGTTTAAGGTAGAATCTTTTTGTTTGTATAAATAAACTATCACATCAGACATTAAAACTGAGTTAAAATTCAATTTAACCAGTATGTTGCAATATGTGAGGTTTATTTAAGGCTTTCTCAAAGAGCTGTTGAAAGTCATTATTATGATACAAAACCACGCTATAAATGTAAAAAGAGGTGAAAAAAAGAGGTGAATTAATTCACTCAAAAAAGAGGTTAAACACTCAAAAATATAGTGCAGAGTGGATAATTAACTCACTCCAAAAAGAGAGAATCATGATTTTACTCAAAAGAGTGAAAAAAGAGTGAGAGTGGACACCACTCTAAAATGTGTGTCTCCATTTATTCTTTTAAGCTTGGCACCATCCCGCTAAAGTGAAAGTCACTCCGTTTGATGTTACATTACACTATTTACTCGTCTATAAATATCTACTTCTTTTGAGTGGAACCCACAATGCAACTATTTGAGTGATTACCTCTTAGAAGTGAATTAAGATTCACTCGTTTTCACTCTTTACATTTATGGAGAAGCAGAATAAATAAAAAATCTCAAAGGCAACGTTTCCCCCCCCTCTGTTTGACAACTTGTATATTATTCCATAACTACACCTGTGTGAATTTATGAGAATTTCACATGTGGGCAAAATATGATTTTCTTAAAAATTTCGTATTACACATTTTCTATGGAAAATGGGCATATGGGCTATAACATTCAAATTATACATTATACACAGTTACAATCACGTATATTTGAACACTATTACAAGGCGAATCATATTTAAGTGAAGAACGATGCCACAGCTGAGTTCTTCCGTGCAAAATCATGTTGTCGCCGGTTTCAATTTGTCATAAAGAGAGTACGGTTCCAAAAGCATCCTTTATTGATTCTTAAACAGCTTTACAATTTCAGGTCAGGCGTTAACCAATCGCGACACTTTATGCTTTTAAATACAACAAGAAAGGACTGCCCCACCCAGTGACAACAATCGAAACAAACCCGTGAACGCAACGATCATACCCAACGAGACACAACATTGGCAGGCGCGCCCGACCGTAGCTAAACGCGGGTATAGACGCAAGCGCTTCAACATAAAAATAACGTCAATACACCGCGCGTACGAACAGGGTTCCCTTGGAATTGAACCCGCAGCGGCAATTCATTATTTGTTTACAGTTCACAGCTGTTTAAGGATATTGATGAAAAAAAGGGTTAAGTTGCATACAGATGTACCCGATGAAGACCTTAGTTCCAAAAAAGGGCCCAACCTATTTTGGTCAATTGAGTTGTCCAGAACATCATATTTAAGTGGAAGAACGAGAGGCCACGGCATGAGTTCTTCGTTGCAAAAATAATGTTGTCGCCGGTTTCAATATTGTATAAAGAGAGTACCGGGTCCCAAAAATCTACATTTATATGCTTCTTAATCAGCTTTAACATTTAAGGTCATCTTTAACAATGCGCGAATTTATGGCTTAAATACAACAAGAAAAGGACTGCCACAACCAGTGACAACAATCGAAACCCGTTGAACGCCAAAGATCCTACCACGAGACGCAAACATCGGCAAGGCAGCACGAACGATAGCTAAGCGGTATGAAGCGAGCGCTTCAACATAAAATAACGTCCCAATTTCACAGCGCGTACACCTGGGTTCAACATTGTCGAATTGACCCCCCCGGGCATCGGCCCAGAAATGCTTAATTTTACAGCTGTTTAAGATTTGCTGAAAAGGTAAGTTGCTACAGATGACACGTATTGAAGACTTAGTTCCAAAAGGGCCCAACCTCAATTTGGTCAAAATTGAGTGTGTCAAGAACATGAAAAATCTTAGTGCAAATACATATTTTAACCAATCTCTACTGAGATAATTTTGAACCATGGTAATTTATAGAATTTAGGTTTTTTTTTATTGAATACAATTTCATGAAAATAGTGGAAATGTGGCTCTTAATTATGTAAAAACGATGCAGGCATGTTCTAATCAAATGCAATTAGAAAAACACAATTAATCGTTATTGTTTTGAACTAACACAAACAAATTTTGATGAAATTTTGGGCAAACGTCACAAACTATAGTCAAATAGTTTAAGAGGTATTTAAATGTGGTTTCAGCATGACTTGAATTTTGGCTTTCAGGTGCCCTTAAATATGAATAAATTTTTCTTGAAAATATTTTCCAAAATTTGGCAACCTATTGATTCCAAATGGGGTTAAATCCACTTGTTTTGGAGAAAAATGAAAAGAATGGAAAACATGACACAAATTAAACTTAATCAAAGAAATGAACGTGGCGTGATTTTGAAAAACATTTGTCTTTAGTGGTATTCACTTGTTGTGGCATTACACCCTTTATGAAAATACAGTTTGTACCCCCAAAAAAACAAAACTTTGTGCAAGCGAGCCATGGTTTTTAACTAAACATTGACATTGTTATTTTGTTACTCTATTGGATTCAAATAACTCATTAAGGGTTGCAACGAGAGATTTTTCACATATCAGGTGTCTCTAAAAAAAATCGAAAAGTTTATTTTGCCCTGATTTGTAAAGCTTTCCATCAATAATATCCTGTCTTAAAAGGATTAAGCGGAGAAATGTTTCTTTGGGACATTACAGCGAGCGTGCAATTCTAATTCATATAGGGCAAATAAGAAATTCCTATGTTTTACATTGAAATATAAAGCAACTCAAAAAAGACCTTTTTATCTCTTTAAAGACATTTCGAAGCATATATCAGCGTAAGAAATCTATGAGTGTTTATTTATGTGCAAGTACTATTATGATACAATATTTGGGCCTCTCAAAATCTCTCGTTGCACCTTTAATATAATTATCCAACTGATAATGATATGCTTGTATATATATTATTTATGTTCTAAACATACAATATACCCCGCCTAATAAAAAATTGTGAAACGATGTTGAATGAAAGGGCCATCAACGTGTCAAAACATGCTTCAAATAACGGGCCACAGCTGGTAATATCTCAAAACTTCCCAACATCTGCTTCGTATCAATGGCATTACGGACAAGCAGTTTGCGTGCCAGCTTTTTTTCAGGGGGGGAAAAGGGCAAAGGGGGGGGGGCAAGATTCCCCCAAAGGGGGCGCATTTGGTAAATAAATCTGAATAAGAGCATACCAGCACAATTTTTGAAGGGTGCCACAATTTTTAAACATGTGAGATTTTTCACAGTTGCATTGGTAATTGGCTAGTAAACTAACCTGTGAAGGTAAAGCTTGAATGTATATGTTTACAAAAATGAGAATTTTGTATACTGGATAATAAAGGCATTACAGGATATTGCTGAGAGAATCAAAAAATGTGGGAAATGCATTTGTTTTAATTATAACAGGATAAGTGTGTACAATTCCATATAATGTTTTATGTAGAAACACACACCAAATAGTTGAAAAAAATTATGGAGGAAAAATTTGTCATACCGTCTATCGCAAACAGACATACAGCAATGACGTTCTCAAATCTACAAAAAAACAGCTGATTGTAGTTTACAGTAGCAAGAATAAACAAAGATCATTCATGTTGTTTTTGAGGTTCAAACTGTAATGATCACGGTGGCACAATATCATGCTTAAAATATGGGATACTCACTGAGAAAGGCTTTTTGAGTTCAAGGTCGGAATTTGATGAAACATATAGAATTTACGAAATCCGCTTAAAAGTACTGCCTTTGTCTTTAATACCGGGGCTTAGCCAACAACTGCAGTTATGTTTGCATATCCATACACACACATACGTAACAAAAATACAAAAATAGGAATTTTGATGATTTTTATAGGTTAGGATAGAAACGCTAATCTTTAATACGGAGATTTCTGATAAATTCAATGGCTGCGGGAAACGTTTTTTCAATATTCATAGCAGGAAATTGTGCCAAGTACATGTCTATGCTTATCATTAGTTGATCAGTTGGTTCAGCAAGTCAGTTAGAGGTCATTTTAGTGAGGGTGCATTATTTCAATGGACGGACAGAACTTTGGCTCGTTTCCGCTATGCCGTAAATTAGTCTAGGAGTTCCCACTATGTTATTTCGTTAACTGAAAAATTTCCCAGAAAAGCATGACAAACGCAACATTCAATATAAAAATCTCCATTCTTTACGTGTTATAGTGTCTGTACGGACAATAATGATTAAATTGTGGTTCAATTTTCATTAAAAAAGTGCATTTTGAGAATACAGCCACACCCACAAAAAAATAGTGTATGTTTATATTTTGAACATTTAAGTATTCAATACCTATTATTGGAAAAATAATATGCCAACAACACTTCTTACATTACGGAACAGTATGCAACAAACAGCAAAGAAATATGACGTTAGCAAAATTTCAAGCAATAAAATATGCACTGGGTACCTTATGGGGCCAAGTATAAATCACAAACGGGCTAATTAATAGTTGGGTTATTTGGAGCCATTCGTTACCATGGAGGCAGAAGCATCATTTACAGTGAATTGTCACATTTCGTCGTCTGCTGAATTAAAGGGCTTGTTCCGATTTATCTGTGTGTTCTCTATGATATGAGAGCCTGTACTTGCACATACACCCCTCAAGTACCGGGGAAACAATTGCCAGTTTGATGGTACATGCAATATGCCAGTTGCAAAGCCTATTCAATACCGTGCTAAAATTGATGGTTTTACACATAAACGGGGGTTTTTGTTATATCTTGGGAATGACAGGATGAGGGCTCAAATTAAGACGACATAAGACAAAATAGGCCGTCATTATGATACAAAATCGATACTACTTCGGGTAAATCAGGGGGGTCCCAAAGACGATCGGAGCACGCACCTTTAATGTCGCGGCGAATTAATTATTAATCGTTCGTTTACCAATAAGGATGCTGATTTGTCTTAATCATTTCAGGTGAGGGCTACTGTATATAAAGCTTACAACCATGCAAAAATATCAATTTTGAAAACATCTGAGGGGCACTATTTTCAAATGGGCCAGGGTCTCTTTAAAGTCTGATGCTAATCCAGTCGACCACTTGTACTTATGACAAATTATTGAAAACGTATATCTACAGGATGAGTTTAGTTCAAATATTAGTTAGATAAATTGATAGAAACAGGGGGAAATAAAACATTACCACAACTGGGCTCAAAATAGGCGGCCCTGAAAATGCCCATCCTTACATATGAGCAACATATATACTCAGCCGGCATTACAAAAACCTACAAATGGCCCATTAGGAAAACCCACTTACAGCCCAAGTAAAGAAACCACAATTTCCCATGGCTTGAAAACCTAATAGCCCATTGGAAGGAAACACTTAAAGCCCTAGTAACTAAAACTCATCATGACCCCATTGGAAACCTCCAATGGCCCATTAGGAAACCCACAAGCGTTAGTAAAAAAAACCCATCCTTGACCCACCACCCACCACCTGCCCACCCACCCATTGTGGTATAACTAAAAAACAGGGTTCTCAAGTATATTAGTGAAGGGCCCAGGGATGCTGGAACACATTTGAAAATCCTACTTGAGGGCAAAATCCACCTCCTGGATTTTTAGTATGTTTACCCTTTATACTTTAGAGCAATATCAAGGGGCCAAAAATCAATGGCTGGTGAACGATTTGGCCACGGGCTGCCTATTGAGAACCCTGACATAAACCCACACAACACAGTGTGTGTGGGGGAGGGGGGGGGGCAATAAATTTGGGGTCACCAGCCCACTTACAGCAGCTTTCGAATCGAAAATGCTATGCACGTATAAATTAGGATCAACCTTAATCATTTTGTCAGATTGTCATTAGTAAGGACATTTCACTACAGGCAATAAATAAACTATTGGAGATGATTTTAAAATAAAATATGTGCTATCTATCTCGTTTTTAGAATAAATTTTCATGATAAGGCCAAGTAAAAGAATAAACCAGTTGATCAGCCCCGCACGCTCTGATTTGGATGCTGCTGCACCATTTTTTTGTTATTGTTATTTACACACCAAAAACAGGACTAAAAAAAAGTAAAATAGGGGCAATTTGCTTGACCGTGGACAGTATGACAGTATGATCATAGGCATAAATCCTAGGGGATGGGGGGGGGGGAGGGAGGGCGAGCGGGGGGGAGGGGGATGGGGAGGGGATATCAATATTTGATGAGGGGGAGATTCAATACATCATCCCCCAATGGTGATGTGTTTATGTGTTTTTGACCAAAAATAACATCATATTTACCATAAGACTTAAAAAATGACATTCCGTGCGCAAAAGACGCCGCATTTGGTTCTATCATTTTTGTTATCTTTACAATGATATTTAGCGATTTGTTCCTAAATGCAAATTTTAGCGCGCTTCGCGCGCACATGTGTAGTAATAGATATGTTAAGCAAATCCGGTTCATTAAGAAATTTCATCAACCCCCACCCCCCCATGTCAAAAGAAATTTACACCACTGAGTATGAATAAAAATCATTTGGTGGATAGTTAAAGGTGCTTGGTCGATTGTCTTTGCGACAACTTATTTACCCAGAGTAGATCAATTTGTATCAGATGAAAGGCCGTATTTTTTTCATGTGTCTTCCTGAAAAAGTTTCAGGCTTTTTCCCCCCCCCCAAATTCCATTTCTTTTTCAAGATATACATAAAATACTACTTTAATGGTTAACCTCAATATTAGCACAGCAGTGAACCAGACCTCGAGCGAGCAGTGCGAGGTTGGAAAAATTGTATTCAAATGCTTTAGTATTTCTTTACCGTTACATTGATAGGCTGCGGGGGATAAAAAAGTTCCCGCCGCACCGATCCCATATCCCCTATATTTGAAGCATTTGGCCTAGAAATGCGAATTCTATAAATACGTGAGACTATCCGCGGTCCGAATATTCACCTAATACACATATTTTTTACCTCTTTCATGTCAAAATCCAATGAATAGTGATTATCAAACCATCCGAAATGTCTTCCAGTGCGAATCAACAACGCTGACGGACGGCTAACTATGCTGGTTCCATGCGTCTTGGGCTTCGTTCATGGCTCCGACTATGTCAATTGTGAACTGGTGAGAGACCCAGTTCCAGGGAACCATCGTAACGTCTACTTCTGACATTGCGAGAACGTCCAGGGGTCGGGGGACGAAAAGGAAAAATTTAGTGCAATACGGTTTTGTACATGGGAAGACTTATTTAACAGAAAAGCAGATAGAGAAAATTTTCTAATGTGGTGGACTAAAAATTAGCTAAAAGTCATTGCAGCTGTAGGGATACGAGTGAGTAAATTTAACTAAAACTTTCGTCATCACTTAGCTCATGCTCACCTCCTCGGGCTTCGCCCTCATTGGCGTCGTAGGGGATGAATTTCGTATTTCTGCCACCACTTGTAAAATTCAGCACCTCTAACATGCGGTTTATTCCCGTTTAAGTAGCCGAATTCGTTCATCGCTGTGGCCGAATACTAAATTCTTTTCCGTAGTTAGGTTCCGAGAGTGAGTTGAATCATATAGTGGAATATAGGGCCTTGTACTATGCATTATCGCGACCTGACCCAAACTGCAAGTTGTTTTCCCACAAGTAATTGATGGTCGTGTGTACAGGTGTCAGGCCTCTTCATATCAAGTAGAGAAACCCGATAGACAAAAATCGGGAACCAAGCCCCATTTAAAAATTTCACTACAGGCTTATTAATTCGAACAAAAACCAAACGAAACAGGCGCATTGCACATTGGATTAACGCTTTATTCTATCAGAGTGTAAAAATGTACGGATCACAGAATAAAGTGTGTAATCATTGGGTGCACTGAGCCTATTTCGTTTCGCCGAATATAATAAGCCAAACTACACCATAAAACAATCTTCAGAGGTATACGGGGTTGCAACTTACTACTAAGAACATGGCGGCTATCTTGAAAAAAATAAAAAATAACAAATAAGAGGGGCCTCCTCACAACCTTTTTCAACAGTTCCAGACATTTACTGGTTTACTTTCTTACTTGGGACTAAAATTGCGACTTGCAGTGCTTCGACTACCGTGCCAGGACACTCCTCAGGTCTCACGGATAGTCGGTATCCACAAACATGCTAGGGGTCCTTTAGACATACCTTAAAGTGGGTCAAGAAGCTTCCACAGATAACAGCGTGCAAGAAGAAATTCATTCGCAGTTCACCTCGACATGCTACAGCTGTTACAGACTTGAGAGCCTGGAACATCAAGGCGGTAGACACACTGTAGTATGCAAATGTTGATCAAACATGCCAGTAGCATTCACCCAAATCATAAAGTAGTAATAAGGGTTTATTATAGAATGATAGAAATGTTATTATTGTGTTACATCAGTTGTCCTGTGTTTAGCCAAGGATATAAAACAACATATAGTTTACATAGAACAAAATGATGTTCACCCTGCAGGATAAGATATTTGGGGGAGGAATCTCTAGAAAGGATTGGGTGAGTCATTTCCACTGTGGGTTTTCAATGTAAATGGAAAATAACTGAGCAAATGCACTATGTAAAGCCTATTTTGGGGGTATTTGGTTAATGAAAACCTACTCTCAATAGGAACATAAAATTCAGTGCATAAAATTTGTGATACCATCTGGATAGGATTTACTGTGGATTAGCTCAGGCCCATACCAATTCCACAAAAGGGTGGTAAAAGGTCCACTTTTTGTGATTGGTTTAAAAAGGTTCAAAATTTGGGAATGTTTGACAAGAAAGTCTCCAATTTTTGGCCGATTAAATGTTCCAAAAGTCCCAAAGGACATTTTTAGGGGGGTTAGATCCACTTTAGGCAAAAAGGTCTAGCTTTTCGAAAAAGGTCTACTTTTCAAAGTTCCGCACCCCCTAAAATTAAACTGCGTACGGCTGATTATCCTGCAGAAAATAGGAACATAGTGTAAATTATGGTACTCAACAGATCAGCCCTGAAAACCTGGGATGAAAACAGCTGACTAATAACATGGATGATTCGGGAAAAAAGATGGACAAATAGATTTAACATTTGTGAGATAACTCAGCTTGGACATGTCAAGGCCCGATCTCGAGGGAGTCGCCTAGCCAACCAAGATATGAGGCAAGTCAGGAAATCTTACAGTAAATTAATTCAGAAAAAGTTCATTTAGACAGGCTTGGGTGACTATTTTGGCATGATTAGATCAGAAGAGCTGGTGGTAATAGTTGTGAGCTGTTATTAGGAGCGGTCATTTTTATGCGAGGGAGGGGGGGAATGGAGGCTTTCAAATTTTGGAAAAATGTTCGCGTTCTCTGCCCCTCGGCTTTCTTCAAACATTTCAGTTTCACCTTGATCATGCTGATTGTCCCATAAAGTTCATGTTCCCCCCCCATCTCGTTGATGAACAATTTCAAGTCCCCCTTCTCTTACAAAAAATGTTTGGGTTCCCCCCTCAAAATCCTCTCCCCCTTGGCGTAATAATGACCCCTCCTTAGGACTTAAATGAGCCTCGCCGTACGGATATATAGCAGTGGATCATGAAGCTATTTTAACTCCTCCCAAATTGCAAGGTTGTTCGAATGGCTAATTATAGCTAAGTTTTTTTTGGACACCAATAGAATCAAGGGCCGGGGATAAGCAGCGGCCGTAACCCCAGTTGGTTTTTCCGGGGGGGGCACATTATGATCGCAAGCATATACTAAAAATTGTTTGAATAGCATAGGCCTATGTTGTTTTCATGTAATTGGTGCTGCATGTGTAGAAACTCACTAATTTTTTTTTTGGGGGGAGCAAGATTCCCCCACATGGGGCAGCTGCCCCCTGCCCCTGGTTTGCCACTGCGTGGTTGGGGGAAAACATTTTCCCAATGAGTGAGAGGAAAAAATTGCTACCACTGATGAGCAAGGCGAACTTGTGCAGTAACTCGAAACTTCATGCTGTAGATTTGTACAAACGACCTTCTGAATCCTTATGGTAAACAAATAACATAGTATAACTTCAAAATGATCGGATCATTTTAACAAAAATTCAACATGTACATCTTGTATAGGCCCTCTGCGCACTAAAAATCATGTTTTTGGGTTCCTGTCAGACGGTCTACTCAAACATTTGTACTCGAGATCTCTATATGTCTCTAGCTCTGGGCTACAGGCTTTCACAAGATCTGCAGATTATATCTGCTGTCTAGAGAAACAACCCTAAAGCAAATTTTCAGTTTTGCCTCGTAAATTGAGTAGATAGGGCTATCAGGGACTGCTATAGGCACTATTCTGCAGATCTTGCAAGGTGGTTACATCCATAAACGATCCTTTCTATAGTAGGGAAAGGTCACTTCAGAGCATTGAAAAATTTGATCATTAGATCAGTTGAGGCAACTCATTTTCAGCAAAATATAACCACAAACGAAATGCTGATTCTACAACAGCAAACAATTCACCCTACCCCCTGAAAATTCAAGTTATGAATTAACAAACATGGCTGAACAATGATTGCAATATTATATCACACAAAGGGTAAGTTTGAGAAACGACTTCTGCCATGAGTGATTTAATGTACTGTCACAGTCAATCCGCTCTGTCGATAACTGGGATTTGTTGAAGAAGCATGACTAAAACACTGCATGATCGGGGCAAGATGGTCCGCTTTTGTTAATGTTGGGCCACTTAAACTAGGAGTACACCCGAAGTACAATACTTGTAATCATTAATTGACCTATTGCAATGGGACATCCCCCCCATGGCCCCTGAATTTGTAATGCATTGCCCGCATGTTTATCAGTAAAAGAGATTGTGTATGTACAGCCATACTCTACAAAGTAATCAAAACAATTGTATAGAGCCCAAAATAACTTCCGTCAAGGCTTCTTTAAACTTCCCTACTTGGAAGGGAAAACTTGATTTAAATTCTAATGTCTCAATTCCGGTGCCAAAATGACACTAATGATTGCCCATATATAGGTCCCAATGAACAATGATTACTGAAATATTGTAACTTTTCTATGATATGCCTGGTAGTGTAAAACAGAACGGATCTAATTTGTGGTCCGAGGACGCTTTGACTAACAGTTAGGTAAGCATAAGGTACATTTAAGTACCCCAAATAATACAAAGTTTAGAGTCATGACATATTATTCCCAGTCTAGGTAGAGCACCACATGATAAGGGCCGTCCTATAGAAACTTACTCAAGTTGTACTTTCTAACGTTTTTTTCCTACAGTAGCTCTACAATAAATCTTCGCCCGCCTAAAAAATCCGAACGATGTTGATAATGGCCATCAACGTGCTCAAACTTGCTTTCAAATGAACGACGCCCAGCCAGTTGGATAAATCTCTCAAACCTTCCACATTCATGCTTCGTTATCATGCATAGGCCAAAGCAGTGGTGTAGCCGCTTTTTTTCAGGGGGACAAAGGGGGGGGGGTAAGATTCCCCACGGGGGAAGCAGGACCCCCCCCCCCGGCTACGCACGGACACAGGTCAAAAGCAAACACATTATGCGAACAACGTCCTGGCATTTATTAGTACATTCACCTACATACTTTTTAATACAGTAATTTATAGGCGCGGGAGTTTATGATGCTCAGTTGCCTTGGAACAAAAATTTTTTAAGATACAAATTCTCTCAATTTGACTTGATTTTTCGGTTGTAGTTGGTAGAACACTACACGAACATTCAAGGTTTTCTGAACAAAATGAAGTAAAAAAACAAAAACTTCTGTTTTGAACTTGATGCTCATTTTATGTTAGCATGACAGAAAATCCTAAATCATTTATAATCTTATTACATAAAGTCAGCATATTGGCTTTTCATTCAGGTGTGATCTATACATGGTAAAGCATTCCAACTAGGCAAAAAAACTGGGTTTGAAAAATTTGGGTGCACTTCTTTCTGAAATGTCATTTGTGTTCTAGGTCTCTGACCCATAGCTATACCAACACTACAGGTGCAAATTTTAGGCCAATTTTAACCCAAATTTGCCATTTCCTCAAACTTGGCCATTGGTTTCAAAGTGAGGACATTGGACTCATTTTCCAACAAATTTAGAAAATCTTTGTTCCATATTAAGAACATTTGAACTAATTTCTAACAAATTTGCGGAAGACAATACCCAAATTTCATGAAAGGGGGTAGGTAACTTGATATGGCCCGTTCACAATTAGGCGCACTTTTTGTCAACTGAGGGTTAATTTTCAACGTGAGTTAAAAGGTTTTACTACTATTTCTCTTGCCAAGGCTACAGGTTTTCATAAAAAACCTCTGGCTAGTTAAATTGTTAACCCCTCTCAACTAAAATTCAAGTTACTTGTCTAATTGTGGGGATTTGTTGAAAAAGAATCAAAGTACAAATGAAATAATGTACATTGATTGTCCAATATGACAATGGACATTGGGAAACAGAAAGTATGCCCAGGTTCCTCTAGGACAAATTTGCCAAATGTAGTTGATATTTCACAGATATATAAGCCAAGTCCAGGTGTATTTTGTGACCCAAAAGGGAATTGAACTAATAGTTTACTTCACAATGAAAATAATAATGTTGGCGCTATGATAATTCAATGGTTTAAAGCTCTTGGTATAGGTAATAGGGACAAATAATGCCAGGTGGCCAGGGCTTAAATAGAGAGTTGTATCAATTGTATGTAAAAAAGTTGGAGTGTGGACATATTACAATGTGATGGACAACTAATGATGTTGAATATAAAGTGTTTTTCAACCAAAGAATGCATGACGATTTAGCATTTATGAGTTCCTCAACCAAAGTAGATATTTCAAAACACCTTTTATTGGGAGACTAGCCAGTATATTGGCTAGTTTTAGGGGTGGATTGACATTTTTCTGTGAACGGGACAATTGCACTTATTATGGGAGGGGGTAAATCTGAAGAATTATGTATATGATCAGTCAATGACATTTGTTGACAAGAACCTATCACATTTTTTTAATTTTTAAATGTTTTTCTGGCTCTTTGCTTCAAATAGCTTTCAAAGCCCATGCATTAGTAGCAGAGTCAGGGCTCTAAAAGCAGTGTTTATGAAAAATTAAAAATGGAAATGTTCTGAAAATACATCAAGCAACCGTAATGACATTAACAAAAAAAAAAAAACCATACAATGTGAAAAAGCCAATTCAACAAGTTAGTTGCTGAGTTGGATAGGCATTTTTATCCAAAAAACTCTTTTTGATGGATGTGTGTTGTGACAAATGGGGTTGTGACCGGACACATTTAGTGGTCTGGCATAATTTAAAGAGCATAATAAAACACAATCATTATGCTTTTAGTGACACCAAATAGATACTAACACAATAAACCTAAATTGGGTACTAATGCTATTTATATTTGAGCAGTGAAGAACGTTGTTTTGGATGTGGACGGATGTGACAATGTACAAAAGTGAAACGGACAAATTACAATGATTGCCCAGCCCCTAAAGATGGTATGATCCAATGTGTAGGGGTACCATTATAACGACTCTTCCATTGTATTTCAAAAGGTAATATTACAAGTGGAATATGTTCATTCTTGTTACACCAAAAATATTACATTAAATATGTGACGGATGTGACTAATGTCACACAAGTGAACGGACAAATTAAAAATGCCAGCCCATTAAAGATGTGACTGGATCTAATGTGTCGCGGGTCATTATAAAGATTTCAATTTGTGATATTCAAAATTAATATTACAAGTGAAATTCATTCTTGTTAAACCCCAAATTCTACACTTAAAATTGGTGGATTGACCAAAATAAGTGAATGGACAATGAGTGCTCCACATCCATTTTTTGTAAACAAAAAGTAGAGTGAGCAATAACAACAATGTTTTAGTCCAATAATCTTAAGACAAAAAAAGTGTAAAACACTCAAATATTAACAATATTTTTTGTTAAACATGAAAAATGATGTGTGTTTTAAGAACCACTTTAAAAGTGGTAAACAGTGAAACGGACAGGTAAACATCACACACTGGAAGTTTGCGTGCATATCATACTTAACAAGAAAAGCTATTTTCTGATTGAATTTTGATCTTAATACAAAGTGGGACTATTCTCCACAAAAAATAAAGTAATAGAGGAAATAGGAAATGTGGCGGGTGTTGAAGAAATGGCCCGCTTGACAAAAATAACCTAATTTCCAGTTGACACCAGAATGGTCATTTTAGGCACACTATGATATCACACCCCCACCTATACATGTGACAGGAGCAAGTTGGTTAAAGCTCTGGGAGGGAGAGCCTAGGGAGGAAGGAGGAATGGAAAAACCACAATAATGGATCTCTGATCCCATAATTTGAACATGCTAGGAAGAAGACAAGACAAAATTCAAAAAGTGGCCCTAATCATGAAATGGGCCATATTACAGAATGTCGAAGGATTAGACTGATGTTTGCCGGCAATTCTGTATATGGTCATTTGTGCATTGGTGCGTTGATCGGCCAGGGGTCACTGAATTTGATATAAAAATGAACAGTGCTGGTTAAAAGCACATTGGTTGTGGGCTCCGAAAAGTCAGATTATGTGTTTTCTTTACTCCAAAGACCTACAATCAATAAATTTTAGTTTGAGAATGGGTGCGATCCAGCCCTGGGGAGGGGTTCTCAAGTTGGCGTCTTCGGTAGGGCAATTTCTGTGAGTTTGAAGTGGGCCCCATTACACAGATATAGACAAGGAGAGCCCGGTCTTGCTATCCCGGCTGTACAACAATTTTGCACCACAAATCGCGCTCTTGGGGATATTCGTGTTGTACGAGAACACGCGAAAAGGGACGAACGCAGTTCTGTGCGTATTACCGTGAAGCCATATTAGCTAACGAACCGCAGTGGTTGCGTCAGATTTTGCATGCATAAATATCGAAGGTGCTGCGGTGTTAAAATTCCGCATTCGATCACATTTGTAATGGTTAGAATGGGCGTGGTTGTGGGCCATAAATAATTCCCTCATTTGATTGTTAAAGCAGCCATCTATGGACATGGAGCACCCAAATGGTCCAAATCCCAGCGGGCACAACATCCTAGTCAATGCAAAGGGTGATTCTCTCCGGAATCGCAAGAGCCTACAAACTGTGGAGCTTGATGCTGATAACCAGATAACAGCATCCGTCTCAAGCCAGCCAGACATCTAAAGGCAAGCCATGCAGAAGACCAAAGTTTGACTGGAAGAAGCTACAAAATCCTTCTTCAAAACACCATTTCAGATCGAATCCAATAGGTCAGATCTTCAAGAAAATAGCCTCATCGTGTCAATCACTGAAACGGTACAACCTAATTGAGGAAGACGTTGAAGCAGCAGCCAAAGAAGTGGTGGGCAAATGCAGGCATGTGCGAAGCCTAGCTGGGTGTCAGAGAAAACCTTACGGCTTAGACAGGAGCGAGACAAGGTAAAGAAGAAATTCCTCATTGATAGATAACCCACCCATTCAAGGAAGGCATGGCGGAATC
This sequence comes from Ophioderma brevispina, assembly GCA_023653785.1. Lineage (NCBI taxonomy): Eukaryota > Metazoa > Echinodermata > Ophiuroidea > Amphilepidida > Ophiodermatidae > Ophioderma > Ophioderma brevispina. Next base: position 48,936 of record JAMKCH010003549.1, on the reverse strand, counting down.
TCAATGTAAGGCTGAATGAATCATATAAATCTGATGAACTGCCAAAATCAAACAAACAGATGATGACTTGCAAGTTGCAGATTAGAAGGGTGAATGTAATACAGCGTGGAAAATTATTCACGAAATCTCTGGTCAGGATAGAAGATCTCACCAAAAGCAAGAAAGAAAAAGGATGGCTAAGCCCTCAAGTGAAAAAAAGAACTTATGATGATGGCGGCAATACTTTAGTCTCTACTCAAACGATAATGGTCCACCAACATCTTACCTACCTTCTCTGTGATCAGGACCTTCCTATAATGCCAAGACCCACCATCCCTAGAAGAAACCAGAAAGGCAATTCAAGGAGATGAAAAACAACAGGGCAGCTGGAGTGGACAGTGCAATAACATCAGATGCACTCCAGAGTGGTGGGAGGTAATGTTGCAGGTTAAAAGCAATGTTGTGGTTGAACGTTTTCACCACTCTACACCCCCCGAAAGTGGATCACTAAATCATTGTTCTCTTTGCCTAAGAAGGAGACCTCAGCTACATGAATAATTACAGAGGAATTACCTTTATGTCAGTGGCAGCAAAAGTCTCAACAAAAAAATCTGGCAACAAGAATCCGAGAGCATGTGCTGGATCTATACTAGATCCAACAAGCTGGTTTTCGCCCAGGTAGCAGCTGTGCACAGCAGGTTCACATGCTAAGGAGAATCATGGAGCTTTTCAAGAGTATCAACTCATACTCAAACATTCATCGATTTTAGGAAAGCCTTTGACTCGATCACGGAAGGATGTTCTCGGTTTCTCCGGACTATGGTATCCCAGGACAGGTTGGTTAAAAGTATAGGCGTTTCTCTCCCGCAATTTCCAAAAGCGTGTTCTGGTAGTGGACAAATCTCGGCGCTTTCTAGTTTCAACAGGGGTACTGCAGGGCGATGTATTAGCTCCTTTATTTTCATTGTGCTGAAGACTACTTGCGCAAAAGGCAACTAAAGATACAGATTCCGGATTGAGACACATTCACGTCAGTCCAGGAGGTATCCAGCAAAAGTCTTAAACGACCTAGATTTCGATTGACGATATGCCCTACTGGAGTCTTCCAATCCTAGAGATCAGGCAAAGTTCAAGAAACAGCAGCTGCAGCTGCTGAAGAATTGGGCCTATCATCAGTGTGCCCAAAAGACAGAGTACTATGAATACCAATGCAACCCACTGTCCATGCTTTAAAGTTTATGGCGCGCACATCAAACAGTCTCGGACTCAAACTCTTGGGTTGTATGATGGGCTCCAGTTCTAAGACCTTACAGACGAAAAGGCCTTGCCTGGGCAGCATTTTGGAAGGTGGAGCGCATATGGAGGAGTCAAAGTATACCAATCGAAATGAAAGTACGCTCTCAACACAAAATGTGTGAAGTATTTTTGTTCTGTGCGAAATGGGTGCTGGGAACCAAACAATTTGGAGAGTAGGTCAGTCTTTCGCAACATGTTGCACAGAATCATGGCTGAAACGTCAAGCGCATTGATCGTGTCAAAGGCCCAAAATCTATGATTGCTAAGGTACCGGAGCTCTGAAAACCGAGTAAGACTGAGACAGCTTACCTTTTTTGGTCATATTCTAAGGAGGCCAGAGGGAGAGCCTAGAGGTTATATGCTTTCTACACACCAAAACATGGCAGAGGCAGCCAGGCGACAGAGAACATCATCTCTCTCCTCCATCCAAAGCTCTTGGGGGACAAAAAACATGTTTGCACCCAAAGGCTATCTCCAGCTTGGCCCAAAACAGAAGGGACTGGGAAAATGCGATCGCTGCTGCGCAGTCGAATGTGATGATTGATGATGATCTTGTTATATTGGGTGTATGATGGAATCCTTAAAAAACAACATATGATGAAAAAATGTTGTTCTCCTCAAATGTCACCAAAATCCTACGAATTTACAATTTTGGGTATAAAATGGATTGATTGAGCCCATTTATTGGTGGGTAATGAGTTTGCAAAAGATGGGGGAGACGTTAGTCGGGCCCAAATTTTAAAAATCAACACGAGACCAATAAATATGGGTTGATGAAATACCGAAAAAAAAATGTGAATTAAATTGGCCAGTGTGTATGGGTTTTTATGTTCGACCACATTGAAGACGAATTTTGTTTACATGGGCAAAAAGGAAACAATTTCCATTTAAATTTCATTGGATCACGAGGGAAATTTGAAATCTTCTGATAACAAAAATCTCAATTTGATAGAGTAAGTGTGTGTGTGGGGGGGGGGGCATGTTTCGATCGGTCACCCACCTTAATTAAATGAACCATGATAAGTCTAAAGATAATATTGGTAATATTATACCCACTTTGCCACAGAGTGTTGGAGATTTTTTCAAAATAATATCATTAATACCGCATAGGCCCATTAACAACTGCCCCAGCCAGGGCAACATAGAAAAAGGACGTAATGCATGTCGATAATTAAAAAACAATGGTGTTGTATATCACTGCCTTAAATTTGGGTGTAACTATGTGGTATTATATGTACGGCTTAGGAGCAGAACCGGTCGTGTGTGTTTATTTTGTGAAAGCAATGTGTTTCTGTAGAAACAGCAATATATTACGGAGGCTATACACTCCCAGTTAGAGCAAAATCGGACTATAATGTGAAAATAAAAAATTTAAGTTTTTTGAATTTTAATTTTCAACTATAAAATCGTACGATAAAAATTTACGGTATTTCCGTAATCCAGCCAGTTTTTGTTTTTATACAGTTTATTTGTTATAAAACAGACTTTGACAAATAGTTTTGTTTGATTTGGGGAAAGGGTCACCGACTGTTAAAAGCTTTTATGTGATGAATATATTAGTACATTCGCAACGTCACCTAACTTACAATAAATGTTTTATCATGAGGGCCTTATTATTGAAAAGAAACTCATCCTTAGACGGTGAACTACGTGTCAAATTACTGACATTTCTTGTCACATAGTATAAAAGGTATTAGAATACCATATTTTCGCCGGGGTACTCTGGCAACAATACAGCAAAAGTGTATTTTTATGTTAAATTTTAGGCCTATTATGACTAAATTTAAACTGTCGTCTTATTCATGTCAATAATTGTCAATATAAATAGTATACATTGTGCGTGACTAATATAGAGTGCAGTAGAAAAATGTAAATTTCCGTATATACAGTCATCTTCGGTCACAAAATACGGGTATGCAATTTACAGGTTTTGACCAGGTTTATGATTGTAGATTTTTACAACAAACTGTAAATTACGGGGACCAATGTAAAAAAAGTTTACATTAGTGTGCGTCAGTGTTGTTTTAATTTCTATACATGTTCTCAAAAACCGGTAAGAACTTAACGACTACATTTTAGTTTTTCATTTAATCTTCTCTTTTTTTACAATTAGGCCTACTGACGCTTTACCGATTTTTTGGCAGAAAAGAAAGAACTGGAAGTCCGTAATAGGCCTTGTATAAAAGCTACCATTTTTTCAAACAGTGCATGAATCGAAATTACGGTCCCTTTTTACTATATACTGAGGACTTACCAACTTTACCGTAACATGAGTGTTTTGTGCTTTACAAACTTTAGAGAGATTGCTGACTAATTCGTTTTGTTTTATTTTCTTCATCTCACTTTCCCTATCCAATTTCCAAACGTAAATTAGCTCTGGCCCGACTCGCCAAGAAAAGACCGCTGATTATGAAAACGCAGCGCCGGAACCACAGGCTGATGAAGCCGGGTCGGTAATTGCACAATCACGCTTCTCTACAGTGTGACTCTATTATTTATCATAAAATAAAAACATTGATACGTTTTGTCGCAGCAAAATACAAGGCGCCAGCATAATGAAACAGAGAAAAATTAATGTACGATGTATACGGGTGGTACCACAGACACGCGTTTGCAAGTTAATGCTGAAGACGCTGTCAACGCATACGCTAGAAAAGATTCCGAGACGTGTAAAATGCATTTGCGGAACATTTACGAATACCCCCATAGCGCGCGTCCATGCCCGACAAACAATGGCGGCCAGGATACGGGATCTCCTTTTCTAGATCTGTGGACCCATATCAATACCATGGACAAAAACGGACAAGAGACGGGGAACAGCTTGTATCAAATGGTATGATGTGCAAAAAAAAGAACATGTAAAATAGAGTTGTTTTTCAACACCCGCATACAGGAAATGCAATGATGCGGTACATGATTTGGGTGCCAGAAAGCGCAAAATATGGAAAAAGGGTATGAATGTGATGTACATGGTTAGGTATGTAATACTGCACATTAAAGCCATAATAGCACATTTATATTTGAAGAGCGCCCCCATTTCAAAAATTTGATATTTTTATGTTAAAATTTTCAGGCCTATTATGACTAAATTTAAAACTGTCGCTCTTATTCATTTTAAATAATGTCAATATCAAATAATTATACTATTGTGAGTTGCTAATATAGAGTGCAGTAAAAAATGTAAATTTCACGGTATTATACAGTCATCCATTCGGTCAACAAAATACGGTAATGCAAATTTTACAGGTTTTGACCAGGTTTTGATTGTAGATTTTTACAACAAACTGTAAATTTTACGGGTACACAATGTAAAAAAAGTTCTACATTAGTGTGCATCAGTGTTTTGTTTTTAATTCTATACATGTTCTCAAAACTCTGTAATAACTTAACGAATACATTTTAGTGTTTTTATGATTTAATTCTTTTTACAATATAGGCCTACTGACGCTTTTACCGTATTTTGTTGGCAGAAATGGAAGTCCGTAATAGGCCTACTGTATAAAATTTACCATTTTTTTCAACAGTGCATGCTCGCTAAATACGGTCCCTTTTTATATACTTGAGGACTCAACTTACCGAGTGTTTTTGTGCTTTACAACTTTATAGAGGATTGCTGACATAACTTCGTTTTGTATTTTTTTTTCTTCATATCACTTTCCCTATCCAATTTCCAAACGTAAATTAGCTCTGGCCCGACTCGACAAGAAAAGACCGCTGATTATGTAAAAAGCATGTCGACGACCCAGGCTGAAGCCGGGTCGGGCCTTGCACAATCACAGCTTCTCTACAGTGTGAACTCTATATTCTTATCATAAAAATAAACAATTGATACTTTTTTGTCGACATGCAAAATACAAAGGCGCCAGCATCATGAAACGGAGAAAAATAATGTAACGAATGTATACGGGTGCGTACCACAGACACGCCTTTGCAAGTTAATGCTGAAGACGCTGTCAACGCATACGCTAACGAAAGATTCCGAGACGCGTAAAATGCATTTGCGAACATTTACGAATACCCCCAATAGCGCGTCCATGCCAGACAAACAATGGCGGCCAGACCGGGATCTCCTTTTCTATATCTGTGGACCCATATCAATACCATGGCCAAAAAGGACCAATAGCCCGGGAACAGCTTGTATTCAAATGTGTATGATGTGCAAAAACAAAAGAACATGTAAAAAGGGTCTTTTTTCCAACACACGCATACAGGAAATGCACATGCGTACATTGATTTGGGTGCCAAAAGCAGCAAAATATGGAAAAAGGGTATGAAATTGTGATGTACATGTTTAGGGTATGTAATACTCACATTAAAGCAATAATAGCACATTTTTGAAGAGCGCCCCCAATTTTCAAAATTTGATATTTTTTTCTTAAATCTTAAGCTAAAATATTCAAAATATGCTTAAAATGTCAAAATTTTGAAGAAAATTTGGCAAATTTGTGTTAAATTTGGTCCAAAATTTGCATCTCTGGTATAGCTAGGGTCCCCTTTTGGGCAAAAATTGGTATAGATAAGAGTCCTACTTCCAGACTCTTGGAGACACATCCCTACGCAAACTGTCCAAACTTTTGTGATTTGCTAAATCATCAAAAAAAAAAAAATGATCAAAAATCAGACTTTTGCATGTCTGTAGCAATTATAGTTATCCTAACATACCTAAGTGATAAAACTGAAAGCAGCCTAATAAGGACAAAATCGGATACTTGGTCATTACCGACCATACGGATATGTAATTGAATGGGGATTCATATTTCTGACCACTGCTGTTTTCTTCCTTTTTTGTCAATTTTTCAGTTTCAAAATTTATGAGAATTCTACAGATTTATTCTTCACTTTTAAGCCTCTCCTGCAAATTGAAAATATTTTGACTCTTTTGAGTGAATCACTGATGCCTTGAAGTACTTCATTATTAACCAAACACTAAGTTAAGCAATAAATTTATATGGTGACTTTGGGTTGTAAATAAGCTATACATTCCTTCAAATTTGGAGAAAGGATAATTGTTCAAAATATGTATTAGAAATGGAAAGCTCGAAGTTTAACTTCATGGATCTGAGCTTATTCATGTCAATCACTTCTGATTGCAACAGCACGTGACGCAGTGCCATAAACCCATTAATAGACAGCCGAAGCAGGGAGGGGGTAGGTCACTTAATATTTCTCTGTTTTAATCACCAAATGGGGCCAATGCCGGATGGGAAGCAAAGTGATCAGATGGTTGGTGATTGAAAACAAATGATGATTAAATCACTGTATTCATCAATTCACATGGTAAATATTTGTTTAAGTAAGGTTCATTTTGTCTTATTAGTCCAAAAAATCCACTCTGAAATGTTTCAGAGACAAAATTTCCTTATTCTAGAGGAAGATAAATAATTGCAAAAAGTGTCCCCTGAACATATTGTAACCGCAGATGATTTCCTCAAGGTGTATGCCATAATGTATGCATGTCATCAATATAATGTACAGCAATTTCGGGTGTATTTTTATTGAATAAAAATTCAATGTTTCCCTGACCAAACCCAAGTGTGGCTTTTACAATATTCAAAAAGGCTTGATGGAGTGACAATACACGTTTGTGTGGTCTGTGATAATCATGAAAAACAAAAACTTTCAAAAAACCCAATAATAGTCTGGATTTAATATATTAATTCATCCCACATTATACCTTTCTTTAACTCTAACCATGATGCATGGTAGTCTAAAGACGAGACTTATTCATTGTGTGGTCCGGAAGTGTCCTGACCTACCCGGATAAAGGCATAATCAGCTCAGGGCAGGTGGTACGAAAGTACCACCCAACACAATACACATTAGAACTGCGGTGCCATATCCTATTTAAGAACTCTTTCTTGAGACTCAAACTCTGAGCTAGCTTGCATGCAAGCAGACCAAAAGCTTTTAGGGGCACTGGTATTGACATGGCTATCCTTCAGGGCCCGTAAACAGGTTTATTTTGGGGGGTGCCGGGGGATTCGAAAAAGTGGACTTTTTTTGAGAAGTGGACTTCTTGGCTAAGTGGACATAACCCCAAAATGGTCCTTTTTGGACTTTTTGAACATTCCATCACCCCCCCCAAAAAGTGGACTTTTGTCACATTTCTCTAAAATTTGACTTTTTATCAAAAATTCAGCAAAAAGTGACCTTTTTCCCCCTTGTGGAATTTGGGGGTGGTAATCATTTATGTATAGTATACAGTTCCCTAGAATAGTGTATAACAAAATTTCCAGATGACCATTTTAAAACAAATTTTACTTTTCTAGTTTTTTTTTTTTATGAAGGAATTTGATTTTACCTTAGTTATTTCACCCAGTGATTATATGGGTCAAGCATAATATGTTATATGCAATAACACGATTTGTCAGAAAATTTGAGGGTGCCTCCTTGAAAATCTCTGAGTCAGCTTTAACCAAAATAAGACACTGGAAAAAAAATGACCCTAGATTTTCAGAAAATGTAGGTCGGTTGCAAAGGCAAAGGGCAATGTCAACTTTGTAAAAGCCCTCGAAATGTGTGCAAGAAAGTGTGGGGGACCGGTGTGGGGCCTAATGAAAACTCAATCTTTCTATTTTAACTAAATTGGGCCTCCGCTACACCACCAGCGTCCCAGGGGGGGGGTGCAGTGCAGTACAAGCACCCTGAGGGTTTGCACAAAATTATACAAATTGCCTAGTTCTTACTTTATCAGACGTATCCTGCACCCTGAGGTCTTTCGGGTCTGGGTACCCCCCTTGCATGAACACCTGATGTATCCAACAAAAGCCATGGACATACAAACTAAATGACTTGCATGAATAATCACCTTACATTAATTTGACCAAATTAACTTTGATGGCACATTGCTATGACAGACCTTAGTATGCCTTTAAGATGTTCGAAATAACCAAGAGCTATTCCTAATTTTTTTTGTTCCACAGAATTTTGTTTCAATAATCCTGATTAATAAATTCTGAGGGTTACTGATCCTTACATACAGACGAATAGCTTCCTTTCAGAGTACACATCATGTTTAGGGAAATGCCCAAAGCACAAAGATTGGCAAAGTAACAAAACACTTCGTGGAAAATGCAATCTGCCTTACATACCCTGCTAAGTACTGAAACGTAGCCTTAACTCCGTGTTACAATTATCTTTCTCTTACGTGCACTTGATGATGGAAAGGAAGCTGTTCTGATTCCTCCGACTATCTGGTTCTGCCTGTTCTGCTGCGGCGTTTGACACTATTAATCACAACATTTTTCTTCGAACGTCTTGCCCAACAGATAGGAATGACTGGCTCTGCTTTAAACTGGTTGACGTCATATTTCAAAGATCGTTCCCAATCCATCGTCATTAATGACTCTATCTCTGAACCCAACACCTACCCAAAAAAACTCCCCGTGAAGGGGTTCCACAATGATCGAGTTGTTTGACCCTATCATTCACTATGTACACGTCTCCTCTTGAGGACATCATGCTTATCCTAGATTTTGGGGCATGATATCTGCTATGACACCCAAGTTTTTTCATCTTGAAACACAAGATCGTGGCACTCTCTTATTTCCAAACTTGAACAATGTACCGCACAAATCAGGCGTGTCCTCGCTAACAATTTGAAGCTGAATGAAGATAAAACTGAGGTTTTCTTCACATCACCACAGTCTAAATTCTAAAAACTTCACCTCTATCTTCTGTAAATGCCAATGTTCCTATTTCAATGCAAGCCTGTTGAATCTGCCCGCGACTTGGGTGTCAGAGTCCGCAACGATCTCAGCATGAATGTTTACATCAATAATATTTGTCGTTCTGCCTCTTAGCTCTTCTACACTTTGGTCCGTTCAGGAAAATCTAGATGAAAATCAACTGAAGACTTAGTCATGCATTTATACTTGCCATCTTGATCATGTAATAGTCTATACCTGTATGGTCTGTCCTGATCGCAAATTAACCAAGCTTGACAACGAATTCAAAAATTCCAAGCTGGCAAGCCTTATCACCCCCGCCACCATCACCCACCCGCTCACTCTCCGCTATGCATATCCACTCCTGTGGCCTTCGTCGTGCCTGTCACTGGCTTCCATGAAGTAATCGGTTTAAAACAGTTCTTCTTTTTGACTCAATGTCTTCATGGACTGCTCAGATTACCTTCTTGACTTTATCAAAGTAATATAAGCCTCCTCGCAATCTTCGCTCCTCCTCCAGCTCACCCTCAACCTCATCTCTCTCCATAGTTTCCAAAACCATTACTTTATCGTCGTTCCTTTTTCACCAATGCTTCTCCAGAACGTTGGAACAATTTACCACCTCAATCATATCCGAGATCTCAGCCTCTTGGTCAATTTCAAATCTGTTTTGAAAACTCCTCTGTTTACTATAGCATTTGTGATACAATGTACATTCCTGATGAGTTCACACCGTCTCTCAGGGTTTTATGTACTTGTGTTTTGTATTTATTCTTTACCATAGCGCTTAGAGACTTCGATGTAAAGCGCTCTATAGCACTGTTGTATTATTATATTATTATTATTATAAATTGGCATAATAATAACAAAATGACTGCGCCAGACGTGGATCAGTCATTTGTGTGCTGTTTTTCAAGAAAACCTTAAAATCTTGTACAGAAATAATCAAAAATTGGTTTTTGTGTGTTGTATTTGCCCAGTGTCCCCCTGTTATTATCTTCCTTCTCCTGCTTGCTGTCCCTTTTAACTTTTTTTCTTTTTTTGTAAAAAACTCAAATTGTTCGTCTATCCTCAACTTCTAATCTCACAGTGACGCTTCCTGGTCCTTCTGTATTCTAATCTACTCTTACTTTTTTCTCTCCAACACTCGTCCACCTCCTCTTGCCCTGCACTTACTAGCTCACACACTGCCTGTCCTCTTCATTCTCTTCTCTCTTGCTACTTTCTTCTGCCCCTTTTCACTCCTTTTCTGACTTTCCCAACTACTTGATTTCTTTGCCTATTTTTTTCATTAACCCTTCTTCCTTTATTTATTTACTATTGATACTTGTCCATTTCTATTTTTTTATTCTTTAGCCCCTTGTTTGTTTTTCGAACCTCTGTGCTTGTCTTTTTTTTTACTTTCGTCTGTCTGACTTGTCAACACTTCTTGTCTACAGGTATTTGCTTCACTTTAGCTACCTCCTCCTCATTTAGCTCTTCTGTCCTTCCTTTTTCAAACCTACTTCACAAAAAAAAACCCCCTTCATCCATCCCATCTCTCGAGTTCCTCTCTTTCACACTCCCTCTCTGTATCCTCTCTCATTCTTCCTCTCCCCCCCTCTCTCTCCATCTCTCTCCGCCTTATAACCCCCTCGCTATTATTTTCTGTGACTATCCTTTTCAGTAGGCGTGCCCTGCGAAATACGACTGCCTTTAACCATCAGATTCACGACAAGACTTTCGCGCATTCATTATTGAGTTTCACCAACCACTAATTGAACATATCAAACTTAATTCCCCTTTGCAAATCAATCCGTTTACTCACAACCCCCATATCATCTCAACATTGACCACCCCTTCCGTCCCACATCCACAACAACTCTGTTCTGACCTCTCCCGCTCTCAAATTGACGACAGCGTTAAAACACCACTTATAAATCCATCAAGCAACAATCCTTTTCCATATTACCATTCAAACTGCCCGTAGTGAAATCACAAAATCATATGAAAGAAATCACTAACTACCCTTATCACCTCAACCACGCTTTCTCTGTCTTAGCATTTTTCAGAAACATGCTTACTGACAACACAAATCACCACCTCTCACTTTAATGGCACACGTACTTTATTCCAGGGAGCCCATCACTGCAAGGAAGGGGAGTTTTGTCTTTACATAAAAAATCACCTCTCATAGACAAAATCATCGACACAACACCAGAACAAATTTGACTTACTTTTCATCGAACTCACCATTTAACACCAACAATAGACCCAAACACATAACTGTCGGAGTTATTTCCAGACTGCATGAACACACAATCCAAATTTTTAACAATTCCTTCTTTCGAGCAGCTTCTCACTGAACTAAATAAACCAACGTGTGTCTATATTGTTCGGTGACTTTTAATGTCAATCTTCTCAATTATTCCACTCATTTCCCATAAATGACTTTATACCACAAATCACTTGCAAACTCTTATATCCCTAAAATTAACAGACCTACAAAATTACGCACAACACCGCCAACGCTCTTGTAACAATTATCACCAACTCCACCGACACAGACTCCACACCATGATATTTGTCACTGACACACCAGATCACTTTCCAATATACCTCATTACATCCCTTAAGCCCTAAGCATCCACGCAAAAACAAACAATCACTAAACGTTGACTACAGAGATTCACAACATTCAGCACTTTAACCGTAGACCCCAACACTGAATCATGGGAACATATCCTCACAGAAAATGACACCCAAACATAGCGTACAACAACTTCATCCACTTGATTTAACAATCATTCCAACGAATCATTCCCTTACAAAAGCAGACTATAAAACGTACCATAAACATCCCGGGATGACACCCGCACTTTCCAAGTCAAACACAGCAATGCCGCGATAAACTACCTGAAGAAAACACAAACCAGCACCAAAAACAATACAAACAATACAAAAAAACCAAATTAACAAACCTCACATTATTCACTTTGTTGCCAAGAAAACAAACAGAACAAATTCAGAAAACACAAAATGATCTCAATCAACAAAACCTGGTGGACATTCCTCACAACATTCTTCTAGGTAGGACGTATCCACTAAACAAATCCTGACCTTTTCCAACTCATAATAATAAGCAGATAACTGCCCCGCTTGACATAGCTAACTCATTTACGATCCTTCACTATACCCTGGTCAACAACTTACACTAACAAATTCCACCCTCAAGTAACCTCCCATTTAACAAACACCTTCAAAAAACACATTCACCTCATTTTTCCTGAATCTCAGTCACTGTTGATGAAATGCACAAACTCCGCCACCTGTTTAAAACCTGGTAAAGTGCGGGTACCGACAGGATAGATCATGGGATTGCCAACAAATCATATAACATCATTTCGCCTCTGATTGCACACTATTTAACGCAATCACTTCTCAACCGGAAACTTTCCCAGATCACCCAAATCATCCAAAGTCATCCTATTCAAAAACAAAGATGTTTCAAACATTGCATACAGGCCCATTTCTGTTCTTCCTCTTTTTCAAAACTAACTTGAAAAAGTCATGTACACACGTCTGTCTACATTCTTCAACAAACCACATTCTTGTCGATGAACACTACGGTTTTAGGGCCCCAAACGCTCGACTTACATGGCACTCCCTGACTAAACAACCACCTCACCTTGCACTAAAAAAATAAACGTTCACACCATGTGGTATTCCTGGATCTCTCCAAAGGCTTTCGACCCATTGACCACAACATTCTTCTTCAAAAGCTTTTATCATTACGGTGTCCGGTGAGTGATCCTTTGGAGTGGTCAGGATTACCTAACCTAAACCACACCGCTCACAATCATCTACGTACACGCCACCGCATCATCCACAAACCTCTCACAGTTGGCGTCCACAAGGCTCACTCCCAATCCTTGGACCCCTACTTTTTCCATCATTTTACCATGAACGACATCACTAACTCTCTAACACACTAAACTAATCTTATTTGCAGATTGACCACAACATTTTTCATCAAATCTAATCATTAATGCCACTTTTTAACAACATGAATTATGAATAACTCGCCAAAATCACTGACTGATTTCGGGCTAACAAACTTTCCCTCTCTCATGTTTAAAAACTAACTACAAACTAACATGCTTTTTCCCTCCACACCAACACTAACACAACCCCACATTAACAATTAGATAACCAGACAATCTCCCAGTACACTCAACCAAATTTCTTGGCATCACAAATCGACGACAACTAACAGGAATGAACACTCAACTCTTCCCCACCAAAGCGTGCCACGCAATTGGTACAATATACAGAGTTAAACACCCACCTTCAACTACACCTTAAAATCCCTTTACAACACACTAGTTCTCCCACACCTTATCTACTGTAACATCATCTGGGCCTCCAACTATCATTCACGACTCTCCAAACTAAATATCACACAATGGTGGCCCATTCGCACTATCACAAACTCTTCCCCCAGAACTCACACTTGCCATTATTTCACTCACTGCAAACGCTTAAATTAGAGCACCTCAAACAAATTCAAACAGCGGCTTTCATGTTTGACTATCATATCAATCGTTTACCTCCGAACTTCAGTAAATACTTTACCACAAACAGACCAATACCACAGCTATAATACCAGACAAGCCGACTAACTTCATCTTCCCCTCCTCCCACATCCTTCCTCTGAAAAGCACTTTAGTCAGTATCCGCGCAAAACTTTGGGAATGATCGGTCAAGAATCATCACAAACACTTACCAACAAAAACTACTTTAAGCTCACCAACTGAAAAAACACTCATCAACCAGTACATTCTTTTTAAATTTCTCCCCAAATCCTCATTTCTCTTACCTACCTTTTCTTCCAAATCCTTTTTTCTATCTCTCTTCCTTACCTTTTCCTCACCTCTACCTCTCTATCTCCCGCTTTCTTCATTAGAAATAGTTATTTACCTACTCAGCCAAACATTTTTCTAAGTCTCGCCTTCTTTCCCCAAATCGCGTATCCCGTTTTCCTGCCCGTTAAGTTAATTTTTTTAATGTTGATATTTGTTTTGGTTTGTTTTGTTTGGTTCTGGGCTTTTTTTGTTATGTTTATTGAACTATGTACATTTTCTATCTCCACCCCCTACTTGATCATTATTGTAATATTAAGTATATTTTACTTTAGGAGGACCGGGCCAGTAATAACCATAAGCTTATCGGTTGTCCATTACTGGTTCCTAGCAATCATATCCGATACCGCAACCAGTTTTATCTTAATCCCAGTCGTACAATGGATACGTATTTATTATATATATTATAACTGTATTTTTTACAATTTCTGTCACGTTCGAATGTTCTGCTGATAAAATTGAATTGAAAATGTTTTCCCAAAATTTCATTTTCTTCCATCGGTCTGGTTTTATGGTATAACGATGCACATACTGGATGAGACACTTATTCATGTTTTAGAATTTTTCTGTGTCACACTAAAGAAGAGTGTGTATTAGCCAATTGATTCATGACCTGCTATCTATGAAATATTAAGGTACCAACAAATTAAATGAAACCACCCATGTTTTCTACACTGCTCATTATGCCAATTGAAGGAACTATGCAAACCTAGCAAAAACAAAGTTTGCATGATTCATAGTGGCCAGGTCGTGAGGTTCCCAAAAGCTCCCTAACCTGGAAAAAATAATTCCCGTCCAATATTTTTGCCCAAATGGATGCAGGCGAGTGTATAAAATATTAAAAAAATTTTAAAATCTACTTTGGGAAAAAAATAGCATTTAAAAAGTGTGGTTTCAATTAAATCAGGAATTCTTGCTTGCTGATATTCGTGGACAATGAGCTTGCATTTAATAATAAATGGATTTATATGGTGCTCTACAGAGAACATAGTGCCTAACAACAAATATTTAAAACACACAACACAAACAACATGACATACAGCTTAAACGTCCATGGTCCGATTGTTAATAGCCTCGTCCCCAGGGACCCCAGATTTGACCGGAAGTGGTCAAAATTTTGGCATCAGAAGAAAGCTACTATTTTTCTCATTTACCCTGTGAAATCTTAGAGCTAAAGGATGTTTGGTTTGGATGTTATGAGCGAAAATCTGCCCCATTTTGGTCGACCAATATTAATTTTTCAGAGTACTCTATGGGGATTACAAAATCACATTTTTAGCTCTAACTTCAAAATGGGTTGAAAAATCGGTGTGAAACTTTACAGATGGGGTTTTGGGGTGAAGTCCATTCTATCAAGATGAAAACTTCATAAACTGAAATCGGGCCAGCCCCCTTCAATAAGGAAAACTAACAAATGCAAAGTTAACCAAATGTTAAGCATCAGGAAATAAGTGTTTTCAGGAGACACCGCCGGAAGGTGCAGTTTCTGACATGAGCATTTAGCATAAAAGAGAGTTTAATTTTACCTTTTTTCTGGAATTTGAGAAAAAGAGGTGACTTTTCTATCCTACTCTTGTGTAGGCCTATTAGACTGTAGTCCTTCTATTGCTTGCAAGATAAGTAAATTTTGTCTAATGGAGTCAGCTAGGAAAAAAAACATCAAATGAGTTAATAGAGAATAAAAGATAGGATTTGTTGTTTTGCCTATCTAATATTGTGTCATATTGGATGGGCAGTCCAATATTTTGATTAGTAGCCTATTAGTGGATGCCGGCGCAGCCGGTATCCACTACGATAAAAATATTGGACTGCCCATCCAATATGACACGATATTAGATAGGCAAAACAACAAATCCTATCTTTTATTCTCATTCTTATTTAGTTTTGGTTGTTTTAATCGCCAAAAATATTTTTATTTCAATAATTTTAGTTAAAAAGGCAAAAATATTCCCCCTGTCAAAAATGAACCAACCCATACTAGCTGTGTGCACTGCGTAACCTTATACACGCGCGCGTAAAATCTAATATCGTCTCATATAAGATAGGCAACAACCAATGATATTGCATGTTTGCTTACTAAACCCCGTCCTTTGAATAAGAATACACTGATATAGTGCAAACATTCCATTTAAAGGTGCAGCAAGAGATTTCAAGTCATCCATATTTTCTGTGATGTGTAGTGATTTCATATAGATTAGACACTCAATAGATTCCCTACCTTTTATTTGGCTACAGAAATAACTTAAAAAAATGAAAACAAAAGTAAATTTGTATTTGTTTCAATAGAAAACAGGCTCAATTTCCTATTTTGCTCCCATAGGAAATTAGAAATTTGACAATTTTTGGACCAAAGAATGCTCAGCTTAGTCCTTTCAGATAGGGATATTTTTGATAGAAAGCTTTAGAGCAGTGCAAAAAATCATAATTCCATTTTTTTGAGGGACACCGGTTATGTGATATCTCTCAGTGCACCTTTGAGCGTTTATTTGTGAATTGAAAAAAGGACTACCAATATACCCTTTGTATACTAAAAACTAGCAGGCTTTCTTAGCAAACTGTAGGCTTCACAGAGGATGGGTTCAAAGGAATTTCAAAAATTTGGTGACTTTGATGCCGCCAGCCTTGGACAAGTCTAGATTTCCAGAACAGAAGGCAAACTTGCACACATACAAAGCCAAATATGACGGCAGAGTAGTATGCACCCAACTTGTAGTGCGGCATGGTTTTTTGTGTCCCTGTGTGTGTGGTTAAATTTCCCCTATCGCTTCTTCTCCGCTTAGTATAAACTATGATATGCCAACCAAAAATAACTTAAATTGTTTTAAAGATAGTCACGCAACATAGCCTTTTATCAAGGCGTTGATTATTTATTCAATTTGGTGAGTTCCGCCCTCCCGCGACCGTCAAAAGTTCAGCCTCGCTCCGCTCGGTTCGACACACGCCTTTGGCGCGCGCTCCGGTTGGTGACGGATAAAAATGCGAGCGTCTTAACAAAGACTAAGCAAACCTAGTAAAATACTGTATTTAAATATATCAAAATTACCATCAACTTGGTGTTCAATCAAATACCCAAATGTTATTTTATGTTGGCAATTCAAAAACACTACAGTTTCTTTATCTATGGCTGTCATGGAATTCTAATTCTTGGATTTCTTCTATGTCTTATTTAGACTAGTGGCACAAGAGTTTGTGATAGCCAGCACTTTGTCGGTCTGGATGGCAATTTAACTGGCTATTTCACAACCAAGCAAACCTTGAAAACAATACAAAGTTAGAAATTACATATTTGGCCTTCATGCAGAGTAACATTTAGGTTTATGTACAAACATGGTACATGTGTGCACATGTGTACCTTTTCACAGAAAACTCTTTAGGCATGACCCCAGTTTGTTACAGGAAATCTGAAGATGTGGGCTAAATTATCCTGAAAAGTGGCTTTCTGGACAGGGGGGGATAAAATTTACAAAATCATTCCAGACTCCAGAACAAAGGATGGATCCAGCGCGTAACCAGACCGAGCCTCCGAGGGGCAAGCTCGAGACGTTTCCCCATTTTTTTCCGGCTCGCTTCAGTCGCCGGGTAGACCCATATTTTCCTGCCGGTTCGAAATTCTGAAGAGTTTTTCTCCTTCCACTTTCCTTATCACTTCTCCTTCCCTTTTCTTATCTCTTTTCCCTTGCATCTTTCTCTTTCTTACCTATTTTCCCTCCTCCCCCGTTTCTTCTCATCTTTTCACCTTCTCCTTCGATTTTCCTTCTCTTTCTCCCTCGTATTCCCCTTCGTCTCCCACTATGCTCTCGTCCCCATTTTTTAGCTTCTCCGTCCCCATTTTAGTTGTCCGGGGGCAGTCTCCCCCGCCCCCGCTGGTTACGCCACTGGAGGATCCAAAAGGATACAAGAGTGACAAACATAGGATAAGGAGTAGTAAATACAAAATGAGTGTGTCACAACTCCAAAGAAAGTAGTAATAATAGAATTAAAAACAAATTGTTTCAAAATAGGCCATGGATGATACACTGTGGCCTTTAGTTAAATATTTCGTGATCCAGACCTGGGGATTACTTATTCCTTCACTAAATTTTAAAAAACAATATTATTTAACCAGGAAACGCTTGGTCCCTACAGTGAAAGGGGTGCAATTGGATTTAGAAAAATTACAATGTCAACTGAATTTATTTCTAGAATTATCAGGGACCACGGATAGTAGACAGAACTCCACATGCTCAAGCGAACAATGGGGGCTAATGATACTCAATAATCGGCCCGGAACACACTTTCACATTCTTTTACAGTCTGGCCCATTGTTATTGTGCATGCAGTTGAACAGATTCGAAGATATGTCCCGGGCTGCATTGTCGCGAGTCTTTCCTCGTTCGCGATAAAAGGAAAATTGAGATCTACTGTTGTGTTTCATTAACTTGACCATATGATTAATAATTTTTTAAGTTTTTTGAAAAGAAAAAGAAAATGTAAAGGGACAAAATTCATGAAAGAAAAAAAGCCCATGGCAAGGGTGACCTAATTTGTGCATACCTAATCAGCAAAGTTATGTCTTAAACCATGAAAAAACTTTCTATCAAGTTAACAAGAAAGGCTATGGTATTCAGCGACCTACAATTTTAAAAGCATGAGCGAGGTGAGTATGTTTGCCCTTAAAGTTAGGAAACAGAACTAGAGCTCAATGCGGGGGAAGTCATAACACTGATATAGCTGGAACTCCTTCAACAGTGTGGCAGTAACAATGGGACTGCATACTCTGTTGAGAAAAGATATGAAGTCTGTTTTTAGGTTGATTGTTGAATATCATGGCTCTAGTGTTTGCTGAGTTTACGTGTACATATGGTCTGACATTCTGAAATGTAAATGAGTTGACATTTATTCATTTTTCTAAATAATGTGCACTCTCATTTGGGCTACAGCTTTTCCCTGGTTTCATACCAACAATATTTTAAAAATTTGAGGGAAGGAAGTGATCCCCAGGGCTGTAGCACAAAAGATCGCCTTAAAGCACGAAGTATCATGGCTAAAAGGAAAGTCTTTATTGTCCGTTTGGCTTGTTCCTTTTGAAACATTGGTTTTTAATGCTATGTATTAAATGGTTTTTACCCCCATTATATTTATATTTCATAGTGCTCCAAATAAATATATTTTGGGCCCACTATTTGGTATTTGTTCTTTTTTCTGTGATTACTCTCTAGCTGAACATGGTAACTCTATCCTTGAGGCAGTTACAAATAGCAGTTCTCCACAAACTCCAACTATCAAGAACAAGGCAGCAGTTCGTTCATTCATGGATAAAGCGCAGGAAACACAGTGCACCTTTGTCTTGCCAATCTCACGGTGTAACTTGCCAGTAGCGGAGGGAGAGTCAACTTCAAGTATGTACAATCATCTACCAATGTATCAATGGTCTCTCCGCAGATCTGCAAATGATATTCGCAAGTATACTACTCCCAGCTCCATTTGAAACTTGGTCTGCTGCTGATACTACATGACTAAAAATCCTTCCAAGGGAGATCTATTGGTGACAAGACTTTATCACTTACGGCAAACACATAATGAACTCATTACCTTGTAACATAATAATCTAATGAATGTCGAGTTATAAAACATGCATATATCCACCCTACGGGGTGCTCAAGGCGCTATTGCCAATTATTATTCCGCGTCCATCAGGAAATCGTCAATAATTTCGCTTCATCGAGGTGGCAGCTGGCTAGCGCACAACTCTATCAGCACTTATATAGATTGTAATATCCCCATAACAGATACCCAATTATCACTGGGGTCAACAAACAATTATCTTGCCCAAGAGCACAAACACGTTAACCACATTGGGGCTCGAATTCACGATTTTAATGGTTCAATGATCACGGCCCTGAACTTTTCCACACATGCTCTCTCAGGGAAGCACCTTCATAAGCAGTTAAAAAAAAAAAATACATCGTCCTGCGGGACCGCATGTGCCGCCTGCCGTCGCGGTTTGTAATGATTGTCTCATTTGACCTTTGACCTTGGCCGGTGACCTTTGACCCTCATTAACAAATGGACCCAATTTGCACCTTGGATCCCAGTATTGGTTTCCAATTGAACTTCAACTTTTCAATTTAGGTCAATTTTACATTTTCCATCCTCTCTTACAACTTTACCTCACCTGACCTTTGACCTTGTTATGTGACCTTTGACCTCTCAGCAAATGAGGGATCCCCATGTTGCATCTACGACTGAAGTTGGTTTTAAATCCATCAAGTAGCGGATTTACAAGCAAATGTTTTAACCCTTTTTTTCACAACAACAACAGACTAGACATCAACAACAGACTACAGGGGACAAAGTGATCCCTATGTGTCTTTCCTCCTAAGGCAGGCGACATCAAAACATCTCAAATCTTATTTATATCCAAATTTCTGTTTCTTTGGGCTTGGTAAATACCACTTTTGCCCCCTTTTTGTTGCCTGCCTTTGGTATATATGTTCCAGTAGCACTAGAGCTTTCATGTAAATATGGTGATGAAGAGTAAAACTTTTCTAGGTCCACACAATTTTGATATATTTGAAGGCAAAAATCCTTAGAACTGGGAACTTTTTTTCCTACCAAAATGACCCCACAGCTGTTTGACCCCATGCAAACTTATTTTTTTAGCAATTTTTAAGCAGCGGCGACATACTTTTGACCACATTGATTTAAGTAGGGACTTGCACGAGCATTACCTCTGCAAAAAATCAGGAAAATCCATTGCGGGAACTTTGCCATATAGGCCCTACCAAAGGTCAGGATTTGTGATGTTATAACGCCCTCCTATATGTCAATTCCCCAAGAGGGACATGTGAAACTAGATTAAGAAAAAAAAGTATATTTACCCGCAATGAAAATTTAATTTGTAAAATTTAACACAGGATGGAAGTACAGTTGTTTTTTTTGTTATAAATAATCCAAATTAGTTGGCAAAAAGTGTTTTGTCGCTGTTGATAATTTTTGTTTATTTGATTTTCTCATAATGTAAATGAGACTTTTCAAACAGCTGTTGACCCTTAGAAAGGGGTAAGGGTTTTCGATACCTCAGCTGCTATCCTGACTTGACAACAAGTACATCAGTATCTCTATGGATATTCATACATGCCCAAAATACCCACACCACTGAGGCTAGAAAATTCACCTAAGCCCAAAATTATGCGAGAGACGTTTCAATATAAGAAACACACCACATGGGGCACATGCATGGGGGGAAACAGCTGCTGACCAGTGACTCCCCACACGGCAATTGCTTCCCTGGTCAGGAACTGGGGTCCGGGACCTGGTTTGATTCCCACCCAAGGTGTGTATCTTCTTTAGGCTGCAATCCCTTTACCCCTTCGCTTCCTCCCACGAGAAGGGGTTGTAGGGAATTTTTGCAATGTGTAAGAAACTTGTTTCTTGGTGGCCCATTTTTCTGACATGTGTTTCACAGGAAAAGGGCACAGCAGATACCCTTCTTCCAAAATTTCATTTACTTTCTACATAGAGGAGGAGCCGAATATCATAGGGGCCTTGTTTTAGGAGTTTGTTTACCTCACACTACAGAAAATGTTGTTTAACACCTTTGGTAGTTAGTATGGACCCTAAATATCAACACTAGAGGTTAGTTACTCTCAAAATAAGGTATCACTTTGCAATAAGGGCCCAAATTTAAAGGCCTATCAGTTGATTTGCTAAATAGAAAATCGAAAAAATCTTCAAAAAATCAGTTTGATGCAGGTTTGTAACAAGTTAGGTATCCTAACTTACCATGCAAGAAAGGATTAGGAACCAGAGCAACCTAATAACGACAAAATACAGAAATTTTAGGCTTTACGTCCGTACGAACACTTACTACAACAGTAATTGAATGGAGATTAGTGTATTTGGAACACTGGTTTTCTTCTTTTCTGCAATTCTTCAGTGGAAAAAGTAACTTATGAGAATTCTACAGACTTGTTCTTCAATTTTAAGCTATTCCTGCAACTTTCAAGTATTTAACTCCTCTGATAAATCACTGGTGTCTTTAAGTTTACACAGGGGGTCAAAATTTTATAATGGCCCCATCCTGTTGAAATGTAGCCATATGGGTCCATCTAATAAGAGATTCCAAAAATGTATAGTTTGTACACCTACGACATTGGTTGTGAGAGTGGCGTAACCAGCTTATTTTTTCGGGGGGGGGGGGGGGCACATGATTTGCAGGGGGGCAAGCATATATTAAAAATTGGTACTAGTATATGGCCTATGTAAATCTCTAATTTTTCAGGGGAACAAGATTCCCCCAAAGGGGGCAGGCTGGACCCCCCTCTGGTTTACGCCACTGGTTTTGAGGTTATAGAGTAAAAATGGTAAATGCGTAAAAAAAAGGTCAATCTCAAATTTGTACAGGGGTAACCAATTAAAAGTTAATCTGATTTATTTTAAATACTTGCAAAATATTGCTTGAGGTACGAGGACTCCGAAACAGTCATTGTTATGTTAATGTACTTACGGAGATAAAGGGTCAAAACCAAGGTAAACACCAATTGCCACTATTATGTTTGCCCTAGGCACTATTTTGTCGCGTAACATGGTAACTATTGCATTGACGATTGGGTTACCAACTATTCCTTATTTTGACAATTGCTAGATGAACAATTTCTTTCATTTTCTACCAAAATGGAGCAAACTTCTGTTTTTTTACCCCTGTACAAATAGAAATTGACCTTTTACCATTTTAGCCATTTTTACCCTATAACTCCCAAACAATGGGTCATAGATGGTACAAACTATAAATTTTTGGAATCCTTTCACTAGACGACAATATAGCATAATTTGAAACATGATGGGGCATTTTTTAAAAATTGACCCTTGTGTAAATTTAAATTTGGACTATGCAAAAGTGATACCACAATTTGATGAGACGGTCCATATTAACTACCGAAGCTGTCAAACCTTTCTGTAGTGAGGGGTAAACGATGATGTTTGACCTGGTCCGAACTCCTCCTCTAACATAATTTATCAGTGTAATGTGAGCAGTAATATGCAGATTTTGGGTTCCCTACCAGAAATCAATTTGTACCTAAATTCCTGTCCCACAATGCACCGATGATGTACGCATAGCATTTTGTAGTGCAAATATTACAACACAATCAAGAGTGCGTGTTAATAGTAAAAGTTGGGTACAGAAGGACTTTGGGCCAGGAACCCCCAAAACCATGTATTGTGTATAGCCCATTGAATTAATTACTATACAAATAATTTGTGGTAACCATACACAAAACATTAGTTTGAAGCATCATAATGAGAAGTCAGGCAAAATATTTTGCAGATGAGAAAAAAGGTTTCCAAGGTTTCTAATGACATCAAAATATCAGGTTTGATGGGGTGAGTGGTAGGGTTAAAAAGTTGATTATCAGGCATTACGCCTTTATACTTCATTTACCTTTTTCGAGTCAGTGACGTCAATGCATCAGACAGCTGTTTTGCGTGTGTATTTGCCAGCAGCCTTTATACGCAAGCGGGCATATGCCAGTGCTTTGAATTAATGCTCGCGATTTAATGTTGCACTTATTGTATTACACACTGACGTCACTGACTCGAGGAAGGTAAAAGCACTATCGTTCTAAATCATAACTCATCTGGAATTCAGTTGCATATTCCTGCCTATACAGGAAAAGCATGTACAGTGTATGCATGCACCATGGGCAATGGCTTTTGACCCCTGCACGACTTTGGATTTCAAATGACTTGTCACTCCTGCATTGCCATATTTTGTTGATATTAATTTAAATACAAGTATTTTTAACTTGCGACATGTTACATGCTCATGGCATGTGCACTCAGCCCCCACTCAGCACAAGAGATGGAAGCCATATTACCAGAACAGATTTGACTGTAGAAACTCAATTGATAAAACATTCAGGAATGTGCCACCGAGAATGAGCTCCTATTGCCAATGGGAATCGAACCCGAGACCTCATTTTTGAAAGGCGTGGGAAGATATGCTGCCCTACCCATTTACATTAAAGGTCCTGCACACGACCGAGTAGAAAATTCATTTGTTACATTTTCGTACCTCAACATACTGATAACATCGTAACAGACTTTTTAAAGTTTACATCACAAAAGTGGTAAATTTCAAGGATAAATACACCCAAACTGACCAGAGGGAAATGGTCATTCTCTTTTTCGCGAATGCATCACAAGAAGCTGGAGTTGGCTTTGACTCGGAAGCAACGTTTGTATGACATTATAGAAGCCGTTTTGCCCACACACACTTTGGTGACAAGGGTGACAATCTCGCGAAATGCTCCATCAGCTGTTAGTGTTACCCCTGGTGAAATTTCAAGAAATTCCACTTCTAGTATTTTACTGTGTCTAGAAAGTAGACAAAGGTCTTTATCTTACCTTTCCTCAAAAATTTTTAGCCTTTAGCATCAACTTGAACATGACTTGACTGTGAAAGAGAGGTGGTCCTGTTGCTTTGCAGTATTCTGTCACTGTCAGTTGCTACCAGAGGCTTGTAACTTGGTCCAGGTGTTTGTGACACAAGCTCCAGTTATTCAGGAAAACTTGATTGATGCAAATAGGCCGTCACCAATATCGTTTGTGAATCATAATTGCTGTGTGAAGCATTTGGAGCGATTTTGAAATTCCTTGGGTTTCGTTTTAAATGGACAAAAAAACCTCAGTTCTCTCTCTCTCTTGTAAGTCTTCTGGTCTCTCAGTCTCTAGGAACCTGTGCCCATATTCACAAAGCACACTTACCACTTAAGTGCAAAAAATTACACTTAAAGGTGCGTGTTCCGATCTTCTTTGGGACCCCCTGATTTACTTGGAAAGTAGTACCGATTTTTAATAGTGGATGAAAGGTGCATTTCGCCGAAATTGAGATCTCAAATCCATTTCATTCCCAGATATAAACAAAAAATGTGTACACCGCCAATGGCGGTATGAACGGATTGCGCTCCCCACCAAGGTATGTGCAGATCTAAGGGCGAATAAGGGGTACATGTCTAGTTACATTAGTAAGCTTCAAGTACCTCCAATACAGACAGACTAAGTGGACTGTTGCCATGGACCCTGATCCTCATTGAATCTTTACATACACATCTACATACAGACCTACACACATGGCCATACGGATTATACTAATAGCAGCGTCTATGGGATTTTAACTAGCTCATCTAGAAAAAAAAAGGATGTTCAAATGTTGAAACTTTTGTGAAATTGTGACCTCTTGACATTTCCACACCCCCCTTGTCGGGAATGAACTGCAGTTTAGGAGGGGTTGGTACTCCTACAATATACTTAAGTTGGCTACTCAACTCATCTAGAAAAAAGATAAGGTCAAACGTCGACTTTATTTATAAGAATTTTACATTTTTGACATTTCACCACCCACTAGGCCCTGGGGTACAGGGGGGGAAAAACCCCCAGGAGAGGGGTGGACCCTGAGGGAATGAATTACATGGTTAGTAGGGCTTTACCTCCTACAATATACCACGTTTGGCTACTCTACCTGATCTAGAAAAAAGTATATGGCAAAAGTTGACCTTTTTGTATCCAAGAAACATACATACGTCCACACATCCAGACACTGCCATTTCATAAGCCAGATTTTGCTACACAATCCGTCCAAAAACCGCCATTTCAATGGTTACCATCAATATTAGCACAGTATGGAATATGGCTGGCAATGTGATTATTACTTTACCACCAAAAACCCCAAGTTTGTTTCCCACGGTAATGATGGGGCGGAGATGCTAGTGCCAGGCTTTCATATCAAGTAGAGAACACAATAGACACAAATAGGAACAAGCACCTTTAAGGGGGCTTTCTCATTTAAAGAGACTTGAGGCCATTTTCAGAAAAAAGGACCCCAATTTATTTGCGATTGGGAATGTATTATATCACACCTTAAGTGAATAAGCCGAATTACTCCCTCTTTATGCTAACAGGATGATTGTATTTCTGACGTGCACGACAGAAATTCAAAGCATGGTTTTCTATGGGGGCAAATTAGCCAATTACGATAGCAGGGCAGTTCAAAACAGGGTCTGTGGTTTTCTTTTGTACTTGTTGTTTGTGCAATAAACCTTCCAAACTTTCTCAGTAGGTGTTCTACAACATTTCGTGCAATTTTAAATTCCTATCTAAAAGAGAGCATCAAGAGGCGTGGACTTACTCCAGAGGTGTGGCGTGAGTTGTGCAATGAGGTGCAAACAAACCAATTAAGTGGTGACAATTCCCATCCTACAGTCCCTTAACTGCATTTTTTCCACTTTCAAATCACGGAGCGGACCCGTTTTGTTTTTTGGGGAAATTTCCCCGAGATCGAACAAGAAAAATAACGCTACACCTTTTTGCGGTGATCGTCAGGTATGTAGTCTATTTTCCGAAAAGGCTGTTTGGGATATAGGCCTATAGCCAGGAAAGTTGTCATTGTTAAGGCCAAACAAAAAAAATTCAAGGTTGTTCCCAGCTAGTAGTCCAAAAACACCACAAATGTAAATGCATTTTTTATTTTTAATTAAAAAAAAAATGAAAAGGGTTCCCAGAAATGCTCAAATTGGCTAAATCGCAAGTCAAGACAGTTGCAAATCATAACTTGATTGTCCCTTATTAGTGTGATAAAACAAAAATATGATTTTGGATCACGTGGATATCTTATAAAAGTGAAAAATTCTATCATCTGTTTTTGTCTTAACCTGCAAATCTCCTCAGTAAATTTAAAGGAAAAACAACAAATACAGTTAAAATGGCTCCAACTTTCAAATGAATGTGGCCTTCTACTATGGACAAACAAACTTGAATCCCCGCTGACCACCATATTCCATCAACACTGTCTCCACCCAACACATCACCCAACCCATTGGAGCCTGTATTCATCAATTACTGACTACCAACCCATCAACATCCAACTTCATCACACCATGGAATAAGACTTTGTCCTTGTCAACACTGATTTCAGTATGCATCAACCCGGGAGCAAAACGCTACAAGACTAAGAATATAATGTTAAAAACTAATGTTTAAATTGATTGCTAAGGTATGTGGTATATCAAGGATTAAACAGTAAAATATAGATGAATTGAGCATTAGGAAGGGCTTCTTGGTATGGCACCAGGCCCAGGAGATAGTAACAGAAATTATTTACAGTACTCATAATGCTGTTTTCTCACTTTAGTACAACTTTGAAGAAAAATGAATTGTCTTCCATTTGACATTCTTCCCATTTTTCAATTCCAAAAATTGTAGAAGTTCAACTACATCCTCTGTGACCGGATATATATGGTCAGAATGGTCAGAGTTATGACATGTGACCTGATCACTATGTTATAAAGCTAAATTGCATTTACATAACATCCCCTTCCTGTCACCACCAACTCACCACCAAATCAACCATTTTAATCAAGGAAAACATTCCACCTGTCAACCCAGTATTATTCACTGAGCCCGTCAAACCAAAGTACTACAAAATTTTGTCGTACAGTATCACGCACTTTTTGGTTCTTTTTTTTTTTCAACGTGACCCCCGTACCATTTTTGCGGAGGTGCAAAAATTCAACGAGGCGCAGGGACTTCTGTTATCATGTTATTGTGAGGAATGTCAAGCCTTAAATACCTATTGTGCATTTTCCATACATGAATGAAATTGTATTTAGTGGCAGTTGAGTGGGTTATATTACCGGAGTGGTCCTCCAAAATAATCGTGTGGCACTGCATTTGAATTCTTCATTTTCCTCTCCGACTGAAATTGAATAGGTCCAAAACTCCAGGGGACAAAAAAAAACAAACGAAAAAAAAAAAAAAAATATCACGCGAAATCGACTAAAGATAAAATCACCAACCTGTACCGGGGGGACCAATGCGGATCAGAAATATTGACCAACCTAGAAAAATCACAACAAATATACCGGGGGCTGAACGGCTGTAACTTGTCAAATAGCTCAAATTGGCTGATTTTTGCAAGAATTTGCAGAATTACCCGGAGGCGGCGCGCCCCCTCGGCCCCCTCCCTGGATACGCGCCTGGGGACGGATTTGAGGCCCAAAAAATGGGTCTCCAACTATGTTGTCAGAAAATTTAAGCAAATAACTCCGATCTCCCTCAATTCCCAGCTCCTTTTTGAGGGCTGGTTTTTGAAGAATTTGTAGAAATGGGTGTCTTTGGAACATGAAAAAGTAGGGTCTCTGGAACGGTCCTAAAATGGGGGTCCTGGAACTGAAAAAGAGCCTGAAATGCGGGACTTATAAGTTGTAGCATAACATACTTCCTCCCAATTGAGAACTTCCCCCCCCCCAACCTGTACATTTAAGTGTTTGCTTGTCATACCCACATTTTTGAAACATTTATTCATTTTAAGGTACCAGCATTTTTTACCATTACCATTTAATTTCCATTCACACACACAAGCACATGCACACTGCACACACAACACACACAAATTTACACATACACATAGCTTCGCAAATAATGAGTTGCATTCAAAGAAAAAGATAATTTTTTAGTTGTCATACAACGAAAACTTTCTAAATTTAAAGGTTACATACTCCATGTGTTACCAAATCATGTATTGCACTACCTATATATACCTCAGTGTAAAAAAATTACTAGGGCAGTGTATACTGAAAGAACTAGCAGTGTGTCAGGGTCACTCTAAGCCAAAACATAAACATCCAGGCCTACACATAAGCCATGTGTGGTACATATCTATTTACTGACCTTGATGTCCCAAAAATGGTTCCCTGTCTCTTGGTAGAGACCTTACTAAAAAATGCATGCAAAGAGTCCCAGACAACTACAGTGCAACAAGAGTAGTGGACTATGCTTTTATCCTAACAAAATGTGTTACAATGTTTACAGTGTCACACTTTCTTCTGTGTGCGTTTCTTGATAGTTATCCTGTTTTCTTTCGTTTAATTTGTATTCCAAGGGGGGGTGAGTGTTTGTGGGGGGGCCCTATAGACCTTTGGCTCAACTCCTCCATATATCTGTTTTTTTTCCACGGTGAGTAATTGGAATAAAGTTTTGCTGAACCATATTTATCTCTCAACCCGCACTCTCTATAGACTTACTTTCGTAGCCCAAAAATCTCCTGTCCGTAAAAACACGGGAGAGCTAATGGGCGGCCATCCAGCACACTGCCTTGCCTGGTGGGTGTGGTTGCCCAAAAGCTAGGCGCATTGCCAAAAACTGTGGATTTACGTCAGGAAGGGTATCCTGTCAATTATCTTTTTCCCATAAATCCTCACAGCGCAGTATTGCTCAGTGTGAGGGGTATTTAGCCACACCGTTTAACGGGGGAAAACAAAACGGATTAAAACTTTGGTTTAACAAACATTTAAACTTGAATAAAACACAAAAATTAAACCCAGTTTGGTAAGAAAAACAATGTCAAAGTTATGGAATTCACCAACAAGATATTTCATGTTTACAACTTAGCATCACTTGAAGATGTGCTCAGAAGCTTACGGGCACCAAATCACATTTTATTACACTCTTATAAATATTCATGAGATATAGGCATAAGTCCTTTCATTTCATTGGTTAATTGTGCTGGACACAGGGATGATAGATTGAGAATCTGTGAATTGATGCTATTTCCCGTGCGGTATTTTTACTACTTTCCTACTATCGTAACCAGAGGCAAAAGTTATCCATGTTAGCGTTAGTTCCAAGGGGAATTTTAGTTATTCACGGTTCTCCAAGAAAGAAGGAACTTGCTCCGATGTGAACAACATACAACAAAAATGCCGCCGCCGGTAGTCGGTCAGCATCTTTGACAGACGACGAAAATGTTTATAACAATAAAGTGCACAAAAACCCGCGATTGGTCCTCCGGAGTTCGCTGTGATTGTTTTACAGACTTGTGTACGGAAAAAGGAAGTTCTCTTGCGGAAGCTGAAGAGCTAAATGGTTGCCGACTGGACGAGGTTTTGGGGCGGCTTCATAGGAAGGTTCGTAAAGGGCATGGCGATTTTTAAAAGCCAGGTTACAGTCAACACGATATGGTGAAATTTTATTTTATGCCCGTAATCTCATATAACATTTAAAAGGTTAATAAAACAATACTACATGCTATGTCGGGAATAGGCAACCTTTTCCATCGGTACTGGCTACACAGGCTCCACCACTCACCCTTCGGGTTCGGTGGTGGGGTGGTACTGTCGCCCCCAGTTACCTCTGGAAAATAGATTGCACTATTTCCCCTCCAACATGTAGTATTTGTATAATTACCAAACACCTGTGTATATATGTACTTATTCCCATAATGGATATAAAATTGCATGATACAGAGTAGGCGTGAGGGTATAGTAATTATGCTGATTTCCAGCCCCTATTTTTGCCCCAACATTCAGGATCTATATATCCGGAGCGTGAAACCGGCACGATTGCCTTCATCCAGGCCGGTTAATTATCCAGCTTACTCTCA
This sequence comes from Ophioderma brevispina, assembly GCA_023653785.1. Taxonomy (NCBI): domain Eukaryota; kingdom Metazoa; phylum Echinodermata; class Ophiuroidea; order Amphilepidida; family Ophiodermatidae; genus Ophioderma; species Ophioderma brevispina. Next base: position 18,676 of record JAMKCH010003549.1, on the reverse strand, counting down.
TTAACGTTCCCTAAAGGTTGTGCACTTTCTAAAACTTGAATGCCGGGGCATGTGTAATGTGTGTGTGTGGGTGTGTGTGAGCGAGTCGTGCATGCAAACCACAGTTGGGTCCACATATGAACCCGGAAGGTCTATATGGGTTGACAGGAATAACTATGGCTTTGCATGCGCAAGATTTATGAATGGCGGCAATGAATAAGAACCCACAAGCCAAGTGTCAAAATGTCACAAGATAAGAATGGCTGTGTCGTGAGTGTCACGAGGTGTCCAATTTTCCCAATGTAGACCCTACAACATGAAAGCTAGTAACTGCTAGTAATTAAACTCAAATGGATTTAAATAAGAAGCTGCTTGGTACCTCTATATAAATATAATAATATAACAATGTACAAGATATCTATACTTCATTTCCAGACCTTGGTAGAGTGACATCAGCCATGAGATTGGTGCGTCTCATCGTAATGCACACTCACAGACTTCTTAAAGGCAAGCAAGTGTTTTTACATGTGCGAGATTTGGTGGTCTCACCGTTAAATGCGCACTGACTTGAAGAACAGTGTTTATATGTGCGCATAAAAAACGACTCATACATCTCAATTGCACGTGTAAAGCTTGTACAAGGTTATGGACATACTGCATTGAGATAGAGAAATGGCAGGTATAAGAGCCAAATTTTCTTTATTTATTCGAAATCTTAATTGTGGGGGGTTTAACCAAACTTAAAAGTAAGAATAACTTAATTTGGAATACCTGGTGTTGGATGTTTTGTTTAAATCAGTTAACATTATGAAATTTAAAAAAACACACAAAGCCTGCCAAAAATGCAGTCAAATAGAAAACTGAAAAGCACATAATTACAGTAGTTACAACAAACTGATTTGAAACATTACAAAATGAAAAATTATGGCTCTACATTATTTTTAAGCTTGTCATAAGTTCAGGCTAGTTACGCAAACACAAATAACAAGTTTCATGCTGTTGTACATTTCTAAATTTCCTGGGCTTTTCTCACATCCAATGCAGGGCTTGATAAGGAACAAAAACTACTTCCAGATTAATTCTTGTTGGTAAATGAAAACAATTAGTGATTTATGACAGGCCAAATTTAACAGTTCACAAATAGAATCACAAAGAGGAAATTCCTTATTAACAGAATTTGGATTGTACATCTACACCAAAGGTTTACTTTATAAACAATGCTAATTCCCATTTCAAGTATCATTAATTACTCCATGTAGAACCCATTTCATGCAAAGAACTTTGTTACTTTTTAGTGTCAATTTTTTTAATAGAAAACAATACATTTAGACAGCACAGTAATAAAAATCTATTCAGTTAAATGTTTTTGGAAATGGAACAGAAAAATCTATATAAATAGTCTAGTGCAGCCTAAGATAACCTACTACTTTTCTCATTGACAAATATCTATACTTTCGAAAGCAAGTCAGAGGTCACTAATCTCATATATATTTGACATTTTATTAGCAAGAAACCCATCAAGATTTTTTTTGGTGTGCATTTAATATAACATAAGTCGTAAGTGGTAAATTCCATAACATGCGTCCTAAGTGGTAGCACAAATTTGATCATAGGTACCATGTTCAACCTTCAATGAAAATATAGAAATTGGTCTCAGCATTGTAGAGTACATAAGAATGTATATTCTCAGTCATCCAGTTGATAAAATCAGGTTTGGAAATTGCATCAAATACTGAGGCCTAGAGGCGAGTCATGAGTTGCCTGACTGTTTTCCATCATCACTATCTCAAGTCAGTTGCCTGTAGATGTCCGTGGTACTGGATGCAACGTCGCTCAGTAAAAAGTAAGTTCCCGTATTTGATTGAATTTCCAAACCTGATTGTGTAGTACAGTTATCTGAAAACTAATTCTTAGAAGAAGGTAAGGTCTTACCAATCTTATTTTTCTTAACAACAAATACTGCAAACCCTAAACATCCTCCCAGTTACCAAGGTCACAGTTCAAAGAAGCACAAACAAATTCACGTACAAAACTGACTTTGAATGCAAGTACAATGAGATAAAGTGTGTGGATTGAAACAAACCCGACTCTTTCCTGGTTAACTCTCAAAAAGTTGGAAGCATATTATGAGTCTTACAGACTTATTTGGTGAAGGAAAATCACACCAATACTTTATAGCCTGGAAACTGGGTTTACTGTCAAAAACAAACATTTGGAGCATAGCTCAACACTTAAAAAGCACAATTTGAAGTAAATCACAGATGGATTAAAGCTCAAATCAGTGCGCCCACCCGTAATTACAAGTTAACTCTACGATTACAATGTAGGGGTCAATGATACTCACACCCCATGAGATTTCTCAGTACATGTGCTATATTATTGCCCATCATTGAACAAAGTCCTGTGAATTTATAATATGGGAGAAAAAGTCCTACAATACAGTGGGAGAGAGAGTTGGTCCATGACATGAAAAATATATGCGTATATCAAACTCAACTGGGCTGTGCTCAGAACAAAGAAATATACAACAATTGATTTGATACATCAAAATGAATTTTAATTTAAAGCTTTTAATTTTAACACAACTCAAAGTTCATTCTGGTTAATTTACCTGTGTATAATATTTGGATTTTTGTAAACAAAAAGTAGAGTATTTCCTTTGGAGGTTGAATGTGAAAGGCAGTTCAGCAATAGTGTACTGTGGTGTTAACACTGTAGAAGAGAAACCTTGCTGTAAATATCCCATCAAGTGTGACAGTAATCCATAACTGCATCGTAAAGTTATTACATAAATATAACACTTAGTTTCATAGACAATCCTAGTAACACCCTGCCTTATAATACAGGATATCTCTTAAGTATCACAAAAATGTGATACATAACCATATACTACCTTTGCAAAGGGCATACTTGTTTTTGCAATATGATGCACCAATTTCATTTTACCTAACAGATAAACATGCAAAATATTTTGTGTCTATTTTAGTCACAATCAAACTATACAATGAGTTACAATTTGCTCATCTACCAAGTACACAGTTCAGTGGATTGTACTTGTACATACACTGACTTCAACTGACCTTGTATGTTCTGGGTATCATGACTGATACTGAAAATCAGTAGACGCATAGTATTTATGTACACTGGTTAATGAAAGTTACCGAACTGCGCCACATGAAAATTAATACTTAATGGTGCGTAGTGTTACATTCCACAGGCAAATGTTTTTCTTTAGAAGACAGAATGCTTTAATAAGACAATTTCCCTACACCATCAACCTCTATGAAACTTCCCCTAACCCACCCTACTTCCCTTGGGAAATCATCTTTATAATATATATATATATATAAAATATCAAACAACGCCAGTTAAACATCAATGAGATCTGTTGACATCATGGAACAAGTTTCAGCAACATTGAATGCACATGCCTCAGCCTTATTCTGTGAGCTCACACTGCCCAATTATACAACTGCCATGATTCTTCTCTTAAAATAGCACTTGAAGAAATTGCATGACATGCTAGAAGGTAATTAACTACAAGTATAAGCAGGTCAGGTCAGGTATCCTTTGAGGGCCTGCTACTGGTATCCTGGTAACCAGTACTACCTGTCCCAGGGCCGGGTTGTCGGTGGCTAAACCGTCACCCTCATCGGGTTTCTAACGAAATCCAATGAGGAGGGTAGCTGGTTACCCTGGTAGAACGAAAAAGAAGATCTACCTACAAGGGCGTCGGCTCTGGAGAGCTAATGGCGGCCATCCAGCACATTGACGTCAGGAAGGGCATCCGGTCAATTATCTTTTTGCTCCAATAAATCCTCACACAGCAGTGTTGCTGTGAATGTGAGGTGAATCCGGCCACCCCCCGTTAGCGGGGACAAAACCGGATTTAAAACTTTGGTTTTACTTAAGTATAAGCAGGGCTATATAGATGATATGACATCTGTTTACAAGGTTTGTTAAAAAGCTGGGTATCAACTGGGTGTTTCCGTAACCCGACCAGGTTTCCATGACCACTATGAATTCAAAAACCTTGACGGAATAAAGCTGTAAAGGTTGTTGAATTCATAGTGGTCAGGTTATGGAAACACCCTTTTCAACTGGTCTCTGAGTTGGCCTTGAAGAGCACTGCACATTACTGAATTGTGCATTGCTAATTTGGCTTAGTTTGGAAACCCAGGCTCTAAAATTTTGATCGACTGCCAGTTCTATTGTTGTCTGCCAAAGTGCCCTCACATGTCCCTAACAGTCGGGCTTCAAAACAGTCATAACTGATATCTAACTGCCTCTTCACAATAGGAATTAAGAAAAAGAGCAAATCTGCTCATAGATGCAATATTCAAATCAGGATTGCACTTTAGCATGGGTTATCTAAAGCCCCAAAATTCTCTGCTGCTCTGCTTTACCAATACAAAAGTCCCATGTCAAAAACGTCAAATTCAGTGTCTTCTTTTGTTAAGGGGTACACATTATACAACAAAGTTTGCGAGCAGAAGTAGCTGCAGACGTGTGTGTGTGTATGAAACCCAGAAGCACACACTGATAAATGTTTGTTGTATTCAGACCCTTGGTTTTCAAATAGGCAGACAAGCTGAAAAAGGCTCTTCTGGAGTTGGTAAGGTGTGCTGCAGGTGTTTTACTACAGCATGTTACACTGGATTAGAAATTGAGGAAAACAGAGCTACCAGAAGACTAACCCCCTACTGTAGCTTTCACTGTATTTGGCAGACACGTGGCCTAGGGTTATGGAAACAGATAAGTGCCGCCCTATGCGCCATTCGGCGTGGGAAGGACTTTACTTTTTTACCTTACACTGGATTAGAAATTGAGGCGTGCACTAAAACACATCACCAAAAGGTATTTCAGGAGAGCTATTGAGTGCAATCACATTAGCATGCCCAAAACCAAGTGCCTGTGTATTGGTCCTTAGCAATGCTCGGAGCTCCGAGTATAATGTGCCTCCTTAACACCAAAGGCATTTACCACACTTGATAACAAAATGAGACAAAAGCAATAAGAACAAAAAGCAAGATTTTTTTTTTTAAATGTAAGTACCTCACCTACAACACCTTCCTTTCACACACATGTCCATTGCTTTATTTTATAGAAAGAGTTTTTTATGAGTTGTTTTTACACAGTTCAATTGAGTTAAACCACAAAAAAATATTAAATTTGTTCCATTGTGTGGTTGAAAGTAATTACACTCCCCATGTGGGATAACTATCCAGCAAAAAGTATTACAACATACATTGGGTAAGATTGTTCATCCCTAATTACAGCCAAAGAATGCATCCATTATTGGAAGTCAATAACAATATATTACCTTTTTGTTAACCCTCCTCCAATGTCACATGGTAAAAGGATGAAATATATGAACTTAAACCACATGTACACTCAGGCTTTGTGACTGGTTACATCTCTTTTCCAGTGTGAGAATCAAGGTGGATTAACAAGAAACAAGGCAATTGTTTCTGTTGATGAATTAAGCAGTAGACACACCCTTTTGTAATTTTTGAGCTATCACAATTAGATCACTTGCACCCCTTCAGCTCAAATGGACATTTATACTTCATCAGGCCTGAACTAAGGAGTGACGTCAAAGTTTTCACGCAGTCTTAATCGTGCGAATCGCAGTGAGCCACAGCTGTTATCACGAGCGTACAAAGTCGGCGTGCGCGATACCCATGCACAATAGCTGCGTTAATGCTATGACATCATTCCTTAGTTCAGGCCGGAAAAGTATAAATACTGCAGACAGTGGTGACCCAGGATCGTTTAAGTGGTGCGAAGCAGAGTTGAAAATTGTGCATTATCGATCAATGCGTTATGCTGGTTTTTGTAACTCTTTACTCAATTGTACATGTATAGCAGTTAGGAATCCTAATTGTCAATTGCACTTGATACATACAACAATAATCCTACTCGAGTAAAGTTCTGAGAATAACTGTTTGCCGAAAATACACAATTTTTAACTTTTCCTTGCACCACCACTATGATGATTCTGTCTAGCCCACTGGTAGAGCGTAAACCAAGAAGTAGAATCCTTGTGCAATTTTACGATATCTCAGTATTGGATATTCTACAAGGAAATTATTAGGAAATCTGTCATTTAAAGAAAGAGGAGCCTTCTCTTTCTTTCCCCCACCCAACAAATCTCATTAGCTTACTTCCCTAGTACATCCAAAACAAAGTCAGCTGAGTTTTAAAAATTTATTCCTAAGTTATGCCTACCAATCCTTATAATTCTGATTTCTTCTGTTTCTTCTTCTTTTTATCCTTTTTCTCGGGTACACCCGCAATATTTACACTATCAAATGATGTTTCCCTCTGGATAAATGAAACAAAGTCATCCACTTCTCGGCCTCCCTCGTATTTTCTGGGCTTATCTTTCTTGTCTTTGGGCGCCCAATATATGGTGGGGAATCTGAATGGGGGAATAAAAAGAACACGGGGTTCAACAAAACAATCAATATAAAACAATCTTTGAGAGCCCTCCACCTCATAGCTCAGTCTTGTCACTCTCCTTTTTCTCCTTTTTCTTTTTGTCAGAATCGTCGTCTGCTATCTGGACTTTCTTTGTGGCCTTGCGCTTGATGAATCGTATAAAGTCTTTGACCTCTCGGCCTCCATCATACGACTCTGGCTTATTGTCCATGCCTACCCAGTATAGGGTGGGGAAACTGTGAGAATTAATGGAAGATGAAAAAAGTTGGAGAGTGATGGGGAATGGAATGTAGCAGTTAAGAGGACAAAAGACACACAGGATTTGACAGAGGTCCCACTTATAACACTCCCACTACTGATTGGATGGTCGATTGTTTTAAGAAAAATTTTTTGGGGGTGATTATTGACTGACAACACTGACCATGTATGTGTGTAAGTATGTGTGTACCACAAGGGAGTGGCTATATCCTAATCAGTCAAAACCTTACACTATGAGTTACGATATGCTCATCCACAAGGGACCACGTACAGATGGCTGTACTGGTACATATACATTGACATGAACTGACCTTGTGTGATCTCGGGCATTACTATCATACCCAAACACCAGGGGGGTATTTTCTAAACACTGGCGAATGGAAGGTATGAACTGTGCCACGGGAATTGAGGTGGTTTTATTAGCTCATGTGTTAACCATAAGATGTTTTCGTTGAATACTTGGTTTATTAGTTCACAGGGTAGAATGCACATCAAAAGAATTACTCTCCTGTGCCCCCAGCACAAATTCTTTGCAGTAAACCAGATCGATAAATTATAAATTTTCACCGTTTGTGTGTTAATGGATACTCTCAAAATTCATAATCATGACAATACCTAATTAAGACTCATCTTTTTCCCCATCCAATTTAGCTTGAGATCACCCACTATAGACATTAAGATACTTCATATCACACAGTATACTAAGATCCGTTTTATTCATCGGGGCCCCCCAACCTGAACCTCTCTAACCACAACTTGAGTCTCACTTTGCCCAGTTCTGGACAGATATTGGAACTCTGACAAACACAAGCAATGAAATAAAGCATTCACTCTGTTAATTATGAAAGATAGTTACGTACAGGAGTGACAGGATTCAGTACAAATGGAAAGTAGAGAGATTTGAAATCATTTCCTGACAAATATCTTCATATTAGCAGCTTTAATGATTACATTCTAATTAAAGGTGGGTTTTAGTAATAATACATCTCAATGATAAATAAGTTCTTTTAAACTCTAGGTTAACTTACATTATATGATGGTATGCTTTTTTTTTTTATAGGAAACATCCAGTAACATCATTTTGGTTAACGGATTATCAGACATTGAAGATAAGGCAGGGATTTTGCTAGCATTACACATAGTAATGGACAAGTAAAGAGTGGAATGGATTAGTACGGGTAGTGGTTATGAATGCATGACTTTGTATACTGGGCATGACCGCACAACAAATTAACGGTCCAGTTGGTTTCTTAAAGCAGTTGACTCCTGAGAACCCAAAGTTGGCAAAGGAATGTTATCAAATACAAACCCATGTTCACAGGAGAAGGCTCTTTGATTGGACATGGGCTTTTGCAATCATTTACAATGTATTGCTTTCCTTGCTTTGTTAAGTGTAAATATAAGATGCATTATTTTCCCATGTTCAACTATCCTGAAACAAAACAATACTCACCCTCTAACTTCAAAAGAACCTGGTGCATCATTGGCAGTAGCATCCATCTTAGCGATAACCTATTATTTGGATCATCTTTCAATATTACAGGGCGAGAAAAAAAACAGACATTGTAATTATTTACTTCAAAATCAAATATGGTTTCCATGTCTAGCAAGTATTAGTTTCATTTCCAAGTGAATGATGATAAAATGGATGGATTGAGGCATTTGAAACACAAAGATATTGGTTGAGCTATGAGTTTAAAACTATTGTGCATCATGCGAACACAAAAAGAATTCAATGTATGTTTATCCATTATGCTTTTGAAAAGATGACTTGAAAGTAAACTCATCAATCGTTAAGATTTGCCTTCCAAATCCCTTACCCTGCTCATGTTGCAAGCACAAACTCCTCTTTTGGATTCTAAATTACTGTCGAAAGATCGCGATGCTAGTCTAAGTACAGGACTTATTTACAGTTTTTAATTCTTGAAATTGTTCCTATTTATGGAATTCCATGTGTTGGCCGCGTATGACTTTCGAATTGTTTTGGGTGCTGTTGCGTTTGCTTATTATATTGAAAAATGACCCGCAGTGCTAATTAAGTATTCGTCTACATAATCGACCACTTACATACGATGTCTAAAAATAGTGGAGATCAATGTGAAACCCATAGACAACAACGCTGTAATCTGATGAAGAGACGTCCATGTTGTGTGAAATTGGCACGACAATAGGGATCTTTCAGTTGATACTCCAGCAGATGGACGACTATAAAACATAATTTAGACTCTCTGTAAATTAGGATGACCATTAGAGATAAAGACATCGAGGTTCGCATGCAAGAAAATCTAGTATGGAGAAACAATATGGCCTTGGATTTTTAGCTAGGCTACTGTGGCATGGATAAGGAAATAGGTTATACTCCCGCCATTAAGCGTGTGCGATAATCACCCTAGCGACAATATTGCAACATATTTTTCGTTTATTGGATGTGATATTTCGTTAACGATATACTAACAATAATTGAGCCATATCTTTCAATAATTTTTCAAAGATTTCTGGCAGATTACACAGTAACATTAACATAACATTCTAATTTGGACCTGTGTGTAAGTAAAATGAAAAATTTGGACTTCAAACATCGTGCAATCACTTCACGAATTGTATACAATACACAAGGTTGACACTGAGTCTGTGTACAAAATGCCGGATGTGATTCAATCCCCGAATAAAGTGCACGACTCCGGTAACTTGATAACGATTAAGATTGTGCGGTACAGGTTTGCATGCGCAAATCAAGCAGCCAACAAAAAAGTCCCCATTATAGTAGCCAAGTGGTCATAACGCACATGATTTACACATGCGGTCGGCAATTTCGAGCCAAACACCAAATTCAAATATCCCTACCTGCGATACAATAACGAACTGTTCTTGGTGCAATTTTTTGTCACATCTTAATATTTCAACACTTCAAGGTTAACATAAATGGTTGACGCTACTCCATCTCCCGTAATAAACCTACTCTTAGCATCCCAAATGATCCAAGTTTTTCAGTGTTCTGAAAATGCTAATTTTGGCAGCCCTTATGTGATTTAACTGGTTTAAACATCACAACTAGGATGATTGCATGCAGTTTTAGACCTTCGGTTGACTAATGGGCAAATCATAATTTTATTTCAAATCAGAGTACTTTGAAATTTAGTTCTTAATTCTTCTTACACGACTCAAGAGCTAACTCTTACCTTCTCTGCCAATTCTTCATATTTTGGAGCTAGATTTTTACAATGTCCACACCACGGTGCATAAAATTCAATGAGTACATCTTTTGTTTCATCCATAACAATATCATTAAAATTTTTAGCTACAACAGTCTGCAAAAGAGAAGCAAAAAAACACAGAAAATTTAGCCCCATGCAAATAAGAGAAGTGTGCGTGCGTGTGTGTGTGTGTCTTATGGGGACGTTTTTAAGCCTTACGGGGACGTTTTATCTTTGTGGGGACGTTTTTAAAACATTTGAAGTCCCTACACACTAATTAATATGTATTAGTCTTAGAGAGAGCCCGTCACTCTAATTTACATAATAGCAGAATAAGCTGCAATATAGGGCGCACAACACTAAATCACTCCACGTTTGGGGGAATGGTAGGTAGTTCCGGTAAAATAAGAAAAATGTGCGAGATACTTTGCAGTCCTTTGGGGACCGGTTTCCAGTGAGGGTGGTATATTATAATAAAAGTGAAAGAGTATAGCTTGATCATCGCTGAGATTATCACAAAATTTTGAATTTCGATTCTGTGTAGAAAGTAGGCCCTCGACTTCCGGCCCTGGTCGAAAGCGGCTATGAGGCATGCACGTCGGCTCAAAATAGTGCTGGCCAGTGGCGTAACCAGCGGAGGGGCAGGGGGGCGCAAGCCCCCCAAACAGAACCCTTGTCCCCCCTTCAGCCCCCCAAATGAACTGACTTTTTGTACAGTGTCTATGGAGAAGGACCCAAATTTGCCCCCTCAAAAAAAGCCTTGGCACCCCTTCAGCCCCCCATTTGCAAAGGTCTGGTTACGCCACTGGTGCTGTTCATATGCCCTTTTCTTAAAATCTATACTAGAATTGTTTCAAAAATTGCTAATTCTTTGAAAGTTTCAGTTGTGTTCTATAGGGAAATGGTATCAAAACATTCAAAATATTGTCACGCGGGGTGCAAATCAGAGGGCGCGATGTGGTACTTTTACGTGTATTTCAATGGAGCGTTTATTTAGTGGTGTGCGCCCTATAGCAACTTATTTCATTAAAGATAGCCCAACACCCAAAGACAGTTTAAGACAGTTGTCCAAGTAACTGGCTCATTTTGACACTAATAAGCAATAAACCTTACCCTCTCCAACCCCTTCCCATAACCTAAAAGGCACTTTAATTTACTTATATTATTTACGAAGGACTTTGATTTGAGCTTAGCTATTTCACACAGTGATTGTATGGACAAGCAGTATGTATATGCTAAAAACACAATTTCATTGAAAATTAAGGGGGGGCCTCCTTAGGTAATCTCTTAGCCTTTAATTGTGCACCATGTAACATGTTAATCCATTGAGTATTTTTAAACTGATAAGCCCTGATTAGTAGTAGTACCTACATTGGGTAGGTTGGTCTTGGACCACAAAATATTACATTGGGCCAGATAATCTTCAAATTTGGAAGTTATGGTGTACAGTGGAATTCAAGTTAAAAACCTAAGTGATAACCCTGGTGTGTGTGTATGTGTGTGTGTGTGCGAGCATTTTCCCGCCTCTACAGGACATGTAAATTGGCTGTTTCTAAATTGACTGTTTCACATTATTTGTACATCTCGAAGTTCACCAAAGTTTCAATTCACAAAATAAATTCCTACCAATTTCTTTGACAATCTATTTAGAGAACATTTTTCATGGGGTTTTCATTTTCATGCTTTTCGTGGTTATCTTCAGAACCACAAATTTAAAACCCACGAACATATGTTTGCCCCGAGGGTTTAATATAGCTTTGAAAACAATGAATTTAGCAATCCACAAAACTTTTCAAAAATTTCCATCTTGGAAATTAAATGCAGGAAAACGTACTTTCCATATGAGAGCAACAAAAATATGGAAGTCTTCCTGCAGTTATCCACTGCGACATATAATACAATTAGTCATCACAGCTTAAAGCACAACCACATTTTTGGTAATCTACTTAAGCAATTGTTTATATTTTGCTCTGCTTTCAGATATCTTTGTATTTTCATTATATTTATATTCACACTGTATTCTAGTATTATCTTATTTTGCCATTCAATGTTTATATAGTATTACAATGTATACAAGTTCATCATGTAAATGTAGGGCCTCCTTGGAAATCAGTGCTCTTGTCACTGAAGGTGCTACCCTGCCTAAAAAAAGCTTAAAAATAAATGTAGAAATCATGAAAAGTTAATACAGTCGAACATCCTGCTACACACTATTTTGGATATCTTTTCTGAAAGAGATTAACCCTAACACACCCAAAACTAACTAAATTTCACTTAGCAGTGGCTAGAAAATGCACTAGTGCAAAAAGATGACGTCATTGTACGAGCACACATACAGCTATGAAATCACTAGCGAGGCCAGCGACACCCTCGTGGTTTGCCATTCCTGGTCATGGGACTGGGGTGCCGGAGGTCCCTGGTTTGAATACCACCCAAATGTCCAATCTTTTCCTTCTATCTCTTTACTCCTTCCCTTCCTCGCGGGATATAGGCTAGAAACAAAAACAGTGTTGGGGGAAGATGCGAATTTGAACGGGAAGAAAAGCTTGAAATTTATGCTAAATCGGCCCTTTCTGCCTGCTCACCAGGAAATTTCAGCTCCAACCAGGAAAATCTTCCTCAAAACCCATCCCACCGGGAAAATCTTCCTCAAACGGGGAATTTCCCCCCCTCTTACAAGTAACCCCTGTTACGCCCCTGTTCTCAAGCCCCATGTACCAGTGTGCAATGTTAACAAACATTACTGACAAGTTATTTAGTGAGCTTTTGATTTTAACGATGGATGGTTCTGCGATGGTGAAATTGATGCGTCATGCTATCTACGCATGCATCCAGGTCATCCGAGCAAGCGCAGATTACTCTAAGTGCCAAACTGACAGGCTCAGAACCCTCCATCGTCCAAATCAAAAGCTCACTATTGTGAAAGTTGTAATTCACTTGCCTTTACATGCCCATCATCACTTTCTGGTATAGGCTCACTCTTCAAGTAAGGCTCAAGTTCACCAGCTAAAAATGAGCTCACAAATTTTTCAAAAGTGTCCATGCTGTAAAGAGCAAAAGATCAATGACATCACTATGCATTTTTTCATGTTGTTTACTAAACATGCCAGCTTTTGATAAAGATATAGTCAGGGGGCGGTTGTCTCCCAACTTCATGTTTTGTGGCCAAAATTGATTTTTCAGTCTTAAAGGTATAAGGAAATCCCAGAAAATCACTTCCAACTTGTTTTGAAATTGTCAGCGTCGTATTGCCACCTGGGGCGCCATTGAAGGTTGTACAGGGGTCAAATGTCAAATTCATGATATTGTTGCAAAAACCCTTCCCAATGTGTTAATGATTAAGGAAAGGTATAGTTTGACCTATCTGGTGGAGTGGAGGAGGAGAGTAGGAGGTTGGGTTGAGGATGGAGTATGCATTGAATCGGGTGAAATGGAAGGAAGGAGTAAGGGCGGTTTGCTGCAAATGCGAGGTGAATCCGGCTACCCCCATTGACGTGGACAAACCGGATTTATAACTTTGGTTTACTACTACTATTTGGGATGGATCATTCATTTTATTAGCAAAAAGGTTAAAGGTCAATATTTTGATCTACAGGGGTCAAAAATGCAAAAAATGCAGATTTTGATGAAAATGGTCTCAAATTGACACTTTTACCAATCCAATTTATATTCAGAATAGTTTGCCCTATCCAGGATTACTTCCCATGGTAACACCCTAATTTGGCCTGACTCAATAGAGTTCAATGGACACAGATTTACATTCCAGTGTTACCATGGTAATGAGAGATCCTAGATAGGGCAAACTATTCTTAATATGAATTGGTTTGGTTAAAGGATCAATTTGAGACTATTTTCATTTCAAATCCATGCATTTTTGACCCCTGTTGGCCAAAAAGTTAACCTTTGACTTTTTTGCTGATAACTCCTGAACGATCCATCCCAGATAGGGCAAACTATACCTTTCCTGAATCCTTACGACTAAAGGAATACGATGAGGTTTTTTCATCACAATATCATCAATTTGACCCCTGTACAAACTTTAATGGAGCCCTCAGGTGGAAATACGACACTGGCAATTTCACAACAATTTGAAAGTGATTCTCTGTGATGTCCTTAAAACCAATAAAACTGAAATATCAATTTTGGCCCAACTTATGTAGTAATGAAACACTGACAACTGCCCCCTAACTAATACTACTATATTGAAAGGCTCTTAAATTGATGGCTCTTAATATTAAAAGTCTGGTCCCATCTCAACTTTCTTGCTTAAAGTCCCCAACCTCATATCTACACTTACGAGAATTTCTCCTTCATGGCAAATTTGTCTCCAGTAGCAGACCTAGCACCAACTACAGGAGGGTCCCCTGAAGCATCCTCAAACCCATATTCACCAACCTCTCTGGCAAACTCCTCGATGCTGGCTATGGCAAATGTGACATCTTGGTCTGCAAATTTCTTGCCAACTTTCATTACCCTGAAAAAAAAAGATATATATGATGATAGAGCAACTTTGCAAAAATCATAGTTAAGCTTAAAGATGTATACAGATATACAAAAATCTAAGGTTTGTACAGGAAAATTTAAGATGGAAAAAAGAACTTTAAAATGTTCATACATTGCTCAATTTGAAATTTATCAGTGCTCGGTTTGAATTTCACTCTTCACTAAGGTTTTGTATATTGGCTTTGCTTATTGTTTAGAACTGTATCTGTGCTATACCTTTATTACATACCTGTTTCTCCAATAGTTTGTTCCTGGAAGGGAAAGGAAAGGAAAACCATTAGCCAATAGGAAAACAAAATGAGAGCATAAAAGTCACATACCCCAAAACTAACTCTCATTCACATAGAGCTGGGAGTTACCGTTTAATTGTCTATCCGTGTACACGAACACTATTTTCATTCGTGTATCTATGTACAAAAACCGACGACTGTTGAATTTTGCACCTCCATGAAAATGCAGTTCTTACACCATAAGTCGTTTTACTTTTTAGGCCTTTTATTCAGTCAGGATATCATCCGTAAAGGTAACATGTTTTTAAAAATGACATCCCCTAATGTTTTTAATTCAGATTAAGTAGTAAAATAGCCCACACTTAGGGAAACCACACACACTAATGCCAAAATGGGCGCTGCCATTTTTTTTAGATCCCTCTTCTGTATTGCAGCACAGTGCAATTATGCCAAAGCCTTACAATAACGCAAAAACACAGGATTTCCATGTTCCGTAAAAGTCGGAAATTATTTAATGCAGCAGTGCTGGAATTTATAGCTTTATTTCTTATCGATGGCAGATTATTTTTTTTTAAATTTCATTTGTAATTAAATTAATACTAAAAAGTAAGCTGCTTTTGCTCTACAGACTGTCCCCCCAAAAAACTATACAATCAAAGATTAATTTTTTTTGGCCAAAAATTTCAGTTCATCACAACTGGAGTTTTAGTGATTCTTTTTAGGAGTGTTCCAGCTTTCACAAGATTTTTAGTTGGTGTAATTTGGGGGTCTGGTTCAGGAGTTATGGCTAATATCTGAGACAGTTGAAAAACCTGTTGGGCCAGTTTCGGCTATCCTGAAACAGGGGTAGAATTTCGTAACGGTCCACGTGAGTCCAAGTGGACTCTCGCAATATATTTTGCGCGAGTCCATAGACTCACGCAAATGGAATTCTTGCAGTACAATTTTGCAGAGTCCAAATTGTCTGATTTTCACCACAAATTTGTTTAGGTCAACATGGTCAAGATTTACCGTATTTAATAGACATAGGATACAACTTACAAGAAAGGGAAATTTAAACAAATGAAATATATTATTAAATTGCACCAACAAATTGCATCACCCTTCATATGTCAGACAAAGTTGGATTTTAGCATGTGTGGTCCCCTCACACCCATATTTTATCATGTCATATGCTACCTTACATCGGTATTTTGATAAAACCCCTACACACCAAACAATGCTTCAGACTCGCATAAAAAAACTCAAAATTTTCTCCGAGATTTGCCTCCCACTGTAACTGTAAGAGGTCCTTTCTCGACACACTCAAGAAAATTACTAAAAAAAAGATCCGAAAATAAATACAAATATGAAATTACGAAGCTGGCAAGCATCAACACGTAAGTACTATACACGTGGGCATGTCATACACGTGTGTTGTTTGACAGAAGTGACAGAAGTGACAGAAGTAAACATCGAGGGTTGACAAACAGAAGGATGTAACTCAAACTGAAAAGAAATGTTAAAGAATTTCCTTAATTCTGCTGTTCATAATTAAAAATTGTTCTTTGTTTATATAATGTTTGCTTACAGTACCATATATGAGCTTTATGAGATGTTTACATTTTGAGTAATGAATAGATTCGCTTAGTACAAAATATTGAACATCGCATTTCTCAAAAGCAGTATTACAGCAGAATTAAAGAAAATTCTTTAATATTTCTTTTCAGTTTGAGTTACGTCCTTCTGTTTGTCAACCCTCGAACCTTGGGATCCGGTATACCCATTTTTTGGCAGGTTTATATTTTATCTCCTCAGCATCCAGGCATTTCTAACCAAAAATTTGAACACAAATCACCGAAAATAGTGAAAATTATTGTTATAGCAGATATTTTACACCATTTCCGCCGTAATATTACATTTTTACAAGATTATTAGGTTAAAATATTATGATGAATGCTGGGAAAATTTGGTGCACTGCACACTGAGGTATTAACATGAAGCTTAATCTTGCACCATATTCTGAGAAAAAAGAATGTTGTGGCGGTGGTAAACCGATCATGATTCAACCTCATGCATACATGATCGTACCAGTTGATGTCATTACCAAACACCGCATTGGTCATGGTCATAAACTTAAAATTGATTGAATAATTGGAGCCCAGATCGTCTTTTTTGGAAAATCGGCTGTTCATGTTTTCGTAAGTGCAGAAGTTTACCGAGTCATGTGGAGTGATTGTGAGTTAATTCATCAAATTGTGTACGATGTTACCACGCGAGTCCACATGGACTCACGCTGTAGTAATTTACGCGAGTCTCGGCGTGAGTCGACTTGCGGACTCGCGTCGAAATTCTACCCTGCTGAAAATCAACAAAGTTGCCATTGAAAATCACCTTCAAGACATTCTTTATTGAAAATTAAAATAAAAAGTAGGTATAAAGTGCTGCTTCCTGTGATATAACATAATTTATAACTTTATAATGTCGCAATTGCTAATAAATACATGTAGCATTGGGAAATTCAATTCCAAACAGTCTTGTTGTCTCAGCTTTACTCCAGGTTTCAGCAGAAGGTAGAACCATAACACCCTTGTTGAAAATAAACTGAGACCTTTGAACACCAACCATCCTTTCCTTTATTGCTCTTTGTTGAATACTGCTTTCTTCATTATGTCTACCTGGCATCTTGGAGCAGTGGGGAATAGGGGAAGGCGTTAAGTTGTCCCTCTACATTAGAGCATTGTACCACATTTGTCCCTCAACAGACTTTGTAGACTGTTACATTGTTTCAGCAGTGAAATCCCCAAAATTTCACAAATTTCGTGTTTTTGTCCCCCTAGAGCGCGTCCCTCATTTCCCCCAAAACAATAATATATTTTGGTGCTTTCACTGAAAAAAAGATATTTAGTAGTCATGATAATACATCACTCTGATCGCCTACAATATTCTTTTGTTTGAAAACGTTTAATCCCACAATGATGCTACACGTTTTATACCTGTATTTCTTGAACCTTCAGGCGAAACTGGCCCAAGTGGGCGTACTTTATCCTTTGTGTTTCAACTGACAATATCTCAGCTTAGGGTCCATCAAATGGATGGAAGAAAACCGAGGATTTAGCTGAGGATCTTGTCTAACAAATAAGTCAAAATATCTGGCCAAAAAAACACTACTGTTTATTCAAAAACACATTATGTTTTATAAATCAATCTACTGAAAGCCTGAGTTCATTTCCACTGTGATGAAAAAATATGCATTTCCCTTCTGAGAAGTGGAATGCCCAAATACCTATTTTAGCACCCCTAAAAACGAAATGGCCTCGACCAGTGACACCAGGTCACACCATGTCGACCATAGCTCTTCCTCAACTCCGTTTTGGCTCAAGCCCACACGGGTTCGCCGCGTATATATCATGCTGTGGGGCCGGGCCCTGGGAAGTGGGAAGGTAACATTGGAAAGGAAATCAGGCTTCAGTTAGTGTGATGATTTATAAAACAATTGTTTTTGAAATAAAATAAAATCATACACTGACTGAGTTCCTTTACACAAATGTTGACGGAAACATATGCATTAACCCCTTTTGAATGAATATTTTCAATCAACACCAGGAATAGCACACTCAGTCGGAGGTGGAGCATGATATTTCAGAGCAGTCAACCAGAATGCAGCCAAAGGCGAGAACTGCACTAAACATAAAGCCACAGATGTTAAGGCCTAAAGCATTATTATTAACATAAAAATCGGGGACATAGATGCTACACCTGGCAACGGAATACTCCGGGGCAAGCGTCATAGTCGGCAACCGGATGGAGACTTTATGATAAGTGTAGTGAATTTAGTGTGTTTCTGCAGGAGTGACCCTCGCAACGTTATCTTGGGAGTTTGTACGTTTCTTTAGTACACCGACGAAAACGTGTGGGAGCCTCCACGAAATAGCCTCCCGATTTCGCATCTGATGAATTCCGCGGTGATGGAACAGGAGGACGTGATGGTACGGGACAGAGTGGAGTGGGCTCGAGCTTGGGAAACTCCTATCACCGCGTTGGAATAGTTAATTACAGCGCTAATCCATAGCAATTGTAGCTTTTGAC